>JABJVR010004862.1:0-14205 GCA_025773905.1 Chitala chitala | reverse complement strand
GCGCACCTCCAAGCCTGGGGTTCAATTCCCGCCTTGGGTCTGTGTGCGTGGAGTTTGCATGTTCTCCCTGTGCTTGGCGGGTTTTCTCCAGGTGCTCTAGTTTCCTCCCACAGTCCAAAAACATGCAGGTTAGGTTAATTGGTGTGTCCAAATTGCCCGTGTTGTGTGTGTGTGTGTGCGCGTGCCCTGTGGTGAGTTGCCCTGGGTGTCCCCTGCCCTGCACCCTATGTGCTCTGGGATGGGCTCCCCGTGACCCTCACCAGGAATAAGCAGTCAAGATAATGGATGGATGGATGTATATACTGTATATATTGCACTTGCTGCTTTTTGTACTTCTGAATAGATGCTAAACTGTATTTCGTTACCCTGTATCTATACGTGTAATGACAATAAAGTTGAATCTAATATAATCTAATCTAATCTAATCTGAAAAGATATCCGCCTCCCCCTCCCAGCTAACAAAAGGTCAAATTAAAGTAGTTCGATTTTAAGTGTAGTCA
Organism: Chitala chitala; assembly: GCA_025773905.1. NCBI lineage: Eukaryota > Metazoa > Chordata > Actinopteri > Osteoglossiformes > Notopteridae > Chitala > Chitala chitala. Next base: position 13,705 of record JABJVR010004862.1, on the reverse strand, counting down.
CGTGTTGTATGTTATAAGGAAGCACAAACATGTTCAATTGTGGGATGGAGTGCTCTTTTTTTTAAACAGATTACAAATTCGATTGGGATTTTTAATTTGAGTACAAGAAATGGAGTTTCTTCTTGAGACCAGTGTGAGAAGTACATGTGTCTGTAACACACAGCCGGTGTGAGAGGTACACGTGTCTGTAACACACAGCCGGTGTGAGAGGTACACGTGTCTGTAACACACAGCCGGTATGAGAGGTACACGTGTCTGTAACACACAGCCAGTGTGAGAAGTACACGTGTCTGTAACACACAGCCGGTATGAGAGGTACACGTGTCTGTAACACACAGCCGGTGTGAGAGGTACACGTGTCTGTAACACACAGCTGGTATGAGAGGTACACGTGTCTGTAACACACAGCCGGTGTGAGAGGTATATGTGTCTGTAACACACAGCCGGTGTGAGAGGTATATGTGTCTGTAACACAGGGCAGGTGTGAGAGCTACATGTGTCTATAATACAAAGCATGTGTGAAAGCTACATGTATTCACAGAGGTCAGAGTGGTGCAGCCTCTTAGCATTGACACAGCTAGCCCCATTTTCATTATCACTTCAATCCCCCCACACCAGCCGGGAAATTGGTTTTTCACAACATGGCCGAATGGAAAGATGCGAAACGCAGCATGGCGAAAGTGCAGCAATGTGAGAACAAGGGGCTGGCAGCGCATAATTCCTGCAGATGTCAGGCAGCAAAACAACATTGTTTTATACTGTGCTTTTTCACCTTTTGGATTTTACAGACTCGGCTTGTCATGAACTAGCTGGGGTTAAAAGACATGTAAACATACCGATCAGCCATAACATTATGACAGGTGAAGTGAATAACATCAGTTATCTTGTTACAGTGACACCTGGACATGGGTGGGGTATACTAGGCTGCAAGTAAACATTTTGTCCATAAAGTTGGTGTGTTGGAAGCAAAAAAATGGGTAAGTGTGAGGATTTCAGAGATTTTGACAAGGGCGTCAGGGTGCCTATGCTGACCCGTGTTCATTACAGTTACATTTTATTCATTTAGCAGACGCCTTTGTCCAAAACGATGAATAATAGTACACGTGCATGTCACAAACGATGTTCACCACATGTTCACCACCAAAAGCACCTACAGTGGGCACATGAGCATCAGAACTGGACCATGGAGCAAAGGAAGAAGGTGGTCTGGTCTGATGAATCACATTTTCTTTTAGCTCATGTGGATAGTTGGGTGCCTGTAGATCATGTGGCCTGATGGACAGAGAGGATAGATGGTTTGAGAGAGGAGTGAAGGAAGCCATCTATGTACAAATGGAGAACCCTTCGTTAAACAGAGGAGGACTGAGACACAACCTGTCTCCTATTTTTCATGCTGCTATTTCATCCATCCCAAGGAAGATCAACACCTTTTCACATATCCATATGGAGGGCCATACCTAACAATAACCCCCCTTTATTTCAGTCACTGGTCGTCATACGTAACGAGCCCCTATTCTTTACAACCCCTATCTCACCTTTCTTACACTGATGAGTCTATTCAAGAATGGGTGTGGCCAGCAACCCTGATGGGTATATAGTGATAGAATCTTCCCCACTTCCATCACACTGAAGAAGCCTTTTGCTAAAAAGGTGAAAATTTCTGAGTAAACGAGAAAGACGTCCAGCTGCCATGACTCAACTTCCAGATAACCTCACATGGATAACTGAGAATCTTTATAGATGTTAAGGCTGATTGGTGTATTCTATAGTGTAATTAGTGTGAAGTGTAAACGCTGTATAGTGCAAGTGCACCATGGGTACAGAGGAAGTATTATTGCATCTGAAATTCAAAGCCTGTTTAAAAGGACTGATTTGATTTGGCTGTTTAGTCATATGTAGTTTGAAACTGGAAAACAAAGTTACAGGCAGCAGATGCTGTAAGGAAACTTTACAAAATGAAACTGATGTGTGTGTGTTTGAATCAAAAATATACGGCTAAAGATGAGAAGGCTTCCTCTGCCCAGTTAGCTGTCTGAAAACATCAGTGAGCGGAGCTGCCCCCAGAGCCCCTCTACATCCCCTTCTCTGTGTGCTCGGCTGGAGACTGTAATAGCTTTCGTGTACATGGTCTGGAATCAATGTCCAGCAGTCACTAACTCCATCCCTGCAGGCTAGTCCGTGAATGAAAGGCTCTGTTCACAAGAGCACACACAGATACGCAGACGCACACACAAAGACACACGTGGACACACAAAAATACATATGTGCACAAACACATGCTCGCACCTACACGCACACATTTCACACTGATAAATTTTGCAGGGCCTTCCCACTAGCCCTCGTTGAAATGCTAACAACATCAAACCCAAAACCAACAATTCAAAAACAAGTTTATACAGTGGTCATTTTTAAAAACAGCAGACTAAGCTACAAAAAAGGCATGTGGGAATATCCTGTTTTAGAAGCTTTGTTTTGTCGTCACTTTTCTTACAGTTCTATCAAAGATATATACAAATATATCGTATTTTGTATAAGCAAACATACACAGACAAACCCATTTGCACGTACATGTATATGCATAACCACATTGTGTATGTGCAATGCATTTCTGGAACTCCTGTCCATCACCTTCTCCATACAACGCCATTACCATGGACGCATTTGTCAGCCTGGGGGGCACTGAGGCTCACTGGTTAGCCACTGTGCCCCACTGTGCTCCTCTGTGCCCCCTTGACACCCTCCATGGTATCCCCTACCTTGTACCCTAAGTTTCCTAGGATAGGCTCCAGGTCCCCTGTGACCCTGCACAGGATAAGTGGTTTGGAAAATGGATGGATGGATCTGCCAATTTTCCACCCCTTTACCCCCCCACCCCACAATGACGTGTTGCTGACAAACCCCATCAGGCCCTGCCCTTCAGCGCACCGACAGTTCGTCTAGGGTCAAAGCCTTTCTCATCAAAGGCAGGTGCAGTACAATCGCGCTGTCCTCAAATCAATGCAGCTCCGTGCACAGCAGACGGGCCCTTAGGGTCAGCTCAACACACCCTTCATTAACGCAGCCTTTGACTGAGTGCCTGTCTCTGGGAAAAGAGCAAGAGCATAAACAAAAACAAGAGCTGAGGTTTGTCTCACGAGGTGGTGGGGCTGAGTCTACGAGGCTCCCAGAAAGGCAACCGAGAACTGACTGCACTGCCCTACAAAGACACGCCTCTATGGAGAGGAAAAACAAACACTGCGTCTGTTTTCTCTCAATTCTCAACACAGAAGCTGGTACGCTACTAGTAAAACCAATTTCTGTTGCTGTCTGGCCCTAACCGCACCTATGTATTTGTTTGGTGCATGACTGTAAAGCACTTTGGGGCAACCCTGTTGTGAAAGACAATACTTAACAATAAGCTTAGTTCCACTTTTTTAATTCAATTGAAAGCACTCGATGCGGTTCTGTAGCGACCTTACAAGTGTGACATCTCTGAGTATGTTTATAGGAAATGAATGCTTTTGAATATGGTCACAGTACATTTTGCTATAGTGTTAGCAGTTTCACTAATTCTACTTCCCGTCATATTGAAGGCCTTGACTTTTTCTAGATACATCTATTAAGAGCCCATGTGATATGCATGGTAATTGTGCCTGTTAAGAGCCCATGTGATCTGTGTGGTAATTGTAATCGTATCTGTTAAGCACCCTGATCAAGCTCTGGCTTAATTGAACCCAGGCACCATCTGACATTTACAATGACAAGTTAACTTTGAAATTTCCTTTCATATCTTTCCTCGTCGCTTCTTCTCACCAGCCTTTGCTGAGAGACTGCTTTTATGGGGTGGGGTGAGGGGCTTTCCATCCTAGACTGTTGAGAGGCAGAATGGAGAAAGGGCAGGAACACTTTGGAACTGGCCGCCAGATCAATAAACCAATCGATGGGGTGGGCTCATCGTTTACACTGAAGGCAATCGAATCAGACAGGCTTGAAAATGACGCCCCAGTAGTTTTACTTTACAGCGCTGGACTGGTCCTACAGACTGTCCATAGCCTCAAAGGAGGGTGAATAAAATGCACAGAGTGAAACATCTGAGAGCTTTGCACAAATTATAACAGGTAGTACACATATAAACACACAGTCACTAAAACCTGCATACAAATGCATCCTGCAAATGCACACATAAAGCACATAAAAACCATAATCAAAAAAAAGCAAAAGACAGAGTGGCAATTTAACCACATACATCATAACTTTGCACAATTACTGATCCTGTTTTTTGCTTTGCAGCCCTCTATTTTTAGGGAAGACCAAGGAAAACTGCATCACTTTCATATATAATTAAACTGTGGTCGAGAAGGTTACACCCCCCCACTTTCAGTTCATGTCCTGCAATAGCTCTTCGCTCGTTTGTGCCCGTGCCCGTTAAGAGCAAAATGAAGGCCTGTCAGCAGCAAGTCACATCAGCAAAAAAAACGAACAATTCATTTTCTACAAAGCATGAAATCAAATCCCTTGCCATTAACATCCGTTGCAAACACACAATGATTTGCTTTGTGCTTACCAAATTTATTCTACATCTTTTGTGTGAATTGCTGCTTTTCTGGAGATGATCGAAATGAAAATTACACGCATGGAGCTGGGAGGAGAGCGCTCAGAGCAACCCCAAAAGAAACAGGATGTGCTGGTTTCCAGTTTCTCTTTCGATCCATGCCAAAGAATATTAATCATCTTTCCATTAAAGTCCTCAGTCTTTCACCTTTAAAATCACAGTGACAGAACGTCCCTGTTCTAAAGGCATTCACTGGTCCTGGGACTTTTAAGTCCTTCATTTTGTATTTCTTGTAGGTCATTTTCAGGGCCACTTAGACCAAAATCCTCATGTTCTCCTTATTGCCCCAGTTCTGACCACGAATGCTGCAGTGTGCATCTGCTTAGTCTGAAGCAAGTGTCTGGAAAACTGTTTTAACACTGGTAACTCTTCTCTGTCTTGTATCTACACTCTGTAGCACAGGCAATTTATGCATATTATTCTACACAAAATACAACTACCTTTGGGCTGGAACTTCCCACTTGCCTGAAGATGTTTGTAAATTTCAAAGGACTGAACCCTCAGCTTCCATCCCCTGTTTTCATATGCCTCTGGTATGAAGAGAACCCTGGACATGTCTTATCAACTCCAGCCTCCTCAGAGTCCTTGCACTAATTTGGCCAACATCCACATGACTGCGCTCCTAACATCTGCTCTATGCCAAACATCCCTACTTTCCTAGTTACTAAAAGCTCCAAGTTTGGTCATTTGGTTCTCTCTCAGAGTGTAGGAGAGTAAATTGTTTCAGTCTCCGTGTCTGCACTTGGAAAAAGTAACATGCCTTTCAAATAAAGCTGAACGTTTTGTTCTTGATACTGTATGAGTCACGTTCAAAGACAGTCACTGATATGTCGAGGGGATTGGTCGTTATTCTGGCTGCTGATTGGAGAAAAGCCTCTTCCAGTTAATGTGCAGGACAAAAAGCACCCAATACTGTTATCACAAGGCTCAGAATCAGTAAGGTCTGCAAGATTAGTGCATAATTCATTAGATCAGTACTAAAGCTCATTACATTAAATAGCTTTAAAAATAAATCAAAAACTCTCGTCAAGTCAAAAATACCACTTAGATTTGTAACAGCAATCAGGAGAAAATTCGTTATAATGTTAACAAGATAAGAATGGTGCACAAGACTAATAATGACAAAACAGTGAAAAAAGGCAAGTAATATGTTAGATCAACGTCAGTATCTTCAACATTGTCAGTAAGATCATTAAATCCAAAAAGGTTACTACAGTAAAGAAGACAAGGGGTTAAGGGTCACTAAGATCATTTAGTCTATTAAGAAAAATAAGCCAGTAAAGACAAAAAAGGTTGGAATGGAATCTGTGCTGAGCCAACTGTGTAAGTGTTGGCAGTGTAGATCAATGTGAAGGGCGATGCATCCTAACCATGACGCGAGATGCGTATTGACTGCTGTGCTGCTCATCCAGGAGAACTGACCTGGATCTCTACTCCGAAGCCCAGATAAACGGTGATAGAATACGTGCAGTCCGCTGCTGGCTCCCCTAGAGACACCTTGACGTAGCTGTCCGGAGCGGTCAGGTTCATGCCACAAACAACTGCAAAGACAAGGAGACAGTGTCAGAGCTGTTGGTGTGCCCTTTCCTGCCTTCCATTCCAGCAGAGTCAGGAGACAGATGTCCCCTCTGTTCATTCCATGTCAGTCCCCTAGGGGGCACTCCACTTCCATACACCCAATCTCCATTTTGGCAACGCATGTAAGAAACATAAACCAAACTTCTCTCTTCCTTTCTCCCTCTTTCTCTTCGTCATCACACTGGCATTTTCATACTGACTTTCTGTGTTGTATAATGTTAATTGCTTTTGTGTCTAATTCAAATTGGTTCAAGTGTACTTGTAATGCTGTTGGTACATTATTATGCTAAGCTTTGGAACAGGCATGTTAGGAAGTGCACTGTATTACAATAAATCAAGCTGAATGGTGTTGAATGGCTTAGCTGTGTGCTCTGACTGAGTCATTTATATATACTTGCACACACATACGTAAGTAATGCTTTAATATTTGTGTGTGGAGTGGAAAACAAAGAGTGAGTGTAAGGTAGAGCTGAAACCTCTCCTGTTCTCTGATACTAATTTGGGTGAGTATAAAGCACTCATCTCTACTTATTTCCTCAGTGTTAGAGCTCAGCTGGAGACCACTGGTGGAGACCTTGTACCTGAAGAGGTCCCCGTTGTGGTCGCAGTTGTTGCACTGATGCTAGGTCCATCAGTTTTTCTTTCTGTTTTCAGCTCCTTTGGAGGAGTGGTTAGAGTGTGTGGAGCCATGCTATTTACTGTGGCTGCCACGTCGAAGTGGGGAGAAGTGGGTATGACAGGGGTGGTTAGGGAGTCTGGGGTGACCGCTGTCTTTCTTGCTGTCAAGAACTTCGCTGCAGCATCAGGTGTCACGGGGTCTGATGCTGCATGTGGTCTTCTGGCAGCCATTGTCACCGTAAGCCCGTCTTTCACCTCTGACCCCATCACAGTGGCACTTGTTGCTGATGCAGTCATGTGGGCTGTGGTTGCCATGGTGACCGTGGTGGTGGCAACATCAGAGAAGGCGGGCGCATCCTCGTGACGGACCAGGTGGCTCGAGCCTGGGTTTTCCTCCATATCCCTGAAGAACTGCTGGTCTCCATGAAAGTCCTTCATGAGAAGAGCTTTGTGGAGGAGGAAGCCCTGGAGAAAAGGCTGATGGCTGGGGAGGGCAGCAGCAGAGCCATCGGTAACAGGGTGGGTGTCACCGTCCTCTATACGGACAGTGAATGATCCCAACTCTGATTGACTATCCCCATCTTCTTTGCTAGCTGCGTCTGGGAAGGAGCCTGGCAAAAGATGCAAAGCATGCAGGCACAGTGTCAAAACCAGAAACCTCTGACATTCTGTATTCGTTCCTATATCCACAAATAAAGGCACAAAAAATTTTTTGGTCAGTTTTAAACGTAGAGCTATTTGTTTTTTGTTGAATTACAGTATGTACAGGTGACAAAAATGTGATAACAGCAGGATGTTTAACATTCACTTTTTTTGCTTTTCATTATTATTACTATTATTATTATTGTGGAACAGTACGCTTTCTAAGTACACTGCTTGTCAACAGGAAAGTAAGACACTATTTAGACACACATTCAGACTTCATGGGAGAGAGGAGTTGTTCACTAGTTGTTACAGATCTGCTGAAGAAGTACCCCCTCAGGTCGCGAATGACAAGCCGATGTTCTGGCGCAGTGTGCCGCATCGCTTTTGCTGAGTTTACTGCAGAGCCCACTCATGCTCTGGGGATAATTGCTCTGTGCAAGGATGGTGAAATTAAATCCGACAACGGAAACTAAACAAAAGGAGGCGATAAAGTCGAGAAAAACGTGTGCCAGAACAGTTGCGCTGAGAGGGCCCTTCAGCTGAGCCAAAAAGACGAACGTGCGACAGACGGTCGTTCAAATACCTTTTCAAATTCCATCAACAATGAATAACACCAAACTTTGCGCTATACCTCACAAACAACTGTGATCCATTCATACACAAAACTTTTCCTCTCTACTCTGACGCAACTGTACCAGATCAGAGGGCCCATCTGGATGTTGTTGTTCTTGAGACAACATTCGCGTTCAATCTGCGTCAATCAACTATGTGGGCTTTGCAAAACATAGCGGCGAGTCCACAAAACAGGCCAATGGTGAGACCTGCCCAATACCTTCACAGGACTACAATGACCACAAGGCCACAGTACGAACAGAGTCATGTGAGTCGCAAAAATCACTTCAGCACTGTCCTCACTTGACTCATTTCTCTCAAGACAATGAGTCAGTTTAAGCACTTGGGCAGATTTTAATTAATTTTTCTTATTACGATTTTAACTTCATTGTAAACTGCTTGAGGCTGAAATGCAGGTGCAGCCAGCTGCCCACATTCCATGTAGCTAGTTTTTAAAATTCAAAAGCAGTGAAGGACAGCACAATGTCTTAAGTCTCATATCTCTCAGTGTACTCTCTGGTATGCAAAGCATCCGTTTTCCCATGAGTCAGCTGAAGTTCTTTTCCTTCTAGATCCTTCTCTTCTGTGTTTTTAAATTTCATCTGCGTCTCATGCATAAGCCCCGTGGAATGTAAAAGACATGAATGAGGGTTATCAAATAAGACCCAAAACAAAGTCTAGATTCTGTAATTAAGACTTTTGCATCATAACTGAGGGAGAGCTCGTAAAAGATAGCGAGTGTTTCGCTGGGAACCAAAATTATCTGAAAAAAATCCTTGAAAAAAGTTAATTTTTTGATAAAAGTGTTATGGTGGATATGGTTGTCCTCCAAGCCCTACATCAAATTTCTGAGCACAAAGATGTTTTCTGGTGCGTTTATAGACACATGCTGTGCCACCACAATTTTCAGAAATGGAGGGGGGGGCACAAAAATTCCAGCAATATTTGAGTTCAGATAAAAGGGATGCTTTTTTCTGTGCTTGCCAATGAACAGGATGGCAGTAAAGGACAGGATGACATTCAGCCTCCCCCAACTGCCCAACATCCTACTGTTCCCACCTTCATTCTCCCATCAGCACATTCCCTTCGCTCAAAACACCTCCAAAGGACGAGTGGCTGGAGGAGACAACAGGAGTTTGATGAGGAGGAGGAGGCCTGGCGTATACCACACAAGAGCAAAGCAGAGCCCTGTAAAGATAAGCCACTTTGAAAGGGAAGGGAGCACTTTTATCTACAGAACTATAACCCCAGAGAAAGCGGCCAAATGATCCTCTGGTAGAGCTGTCCAGGCAGAGTAAAGGAGCAACAGAAGGCACAGGGGGACAGGTAAAAGTGCAAGCAAGAATCCCAAAGCCATAGTACAACCAGAAACAAACAAACACAATCCAGTGTTCAACATCTGCTTTCCTGCTTTAGGCTAAGTACCTCTCTCAGAGCTCTGCCCCTCGAACCTGGGAAATGGATTGCCCTAATTCCAGGTGCTGGTGGCAGAGAGCGAAAGGGAAGGTGCCATTGATAAGGGAGCAGAGCAGAAGATTGCAGCTTCACCTTCCTAAGACTCCAGCTTTTCAGAAGTTGAACTGCAAACCCCATTGTTTGGATAATGGTGTATGTGCTGAGCGGCTAAATAATGGTATTCATGAGCGCTGCTCAGTGTGTGTACAATAGCTCTGTTTGCACATATTTTAGGCTGTTTCTCATGCCATATGTGCTGTTTAAATTTAAATATAAAATGTAATTAAAGGTCAAAACCACCCACTGCTCCTGATGCATCTTGAAATTAAATCTATGCCAGAATCAAGGGAAAAAAAATAATCCAATAGTTTATTACATTCCGAAGGGACAAGGGGATAGCACTTAGAGTTTGACTAATACGTTTGCGAATTTTATTCATGCTCTTTAGGGAGCTGGTGCTATATCTCACGCCTCTGTCAAACTACAGCTCCTGGACGTAGAGCTAAGCATTTGTATGCCGTCTTATCGAAAAGGGTACGCATAAATAATCAAAGACAGCAATGAGTGAAACCCATTTAGAAGAGATCTGCAAATGAAGCTTGCCTGTAAAGAGATTCTTTCCTCTAAATTTATTTTTCAGCAGTTGCCAGCAGCTACTTGGGAGGGTGTTTTAAATGTTTTTGGGAGGGTCTTTTTTCAGGCAACAGCCTGGCCTGGTAAAGATTTATACACATAGTTTGGCAGTAGGTTAGACCAAGGCGAAATAAAGATGTCAGATGGCGCTTGGAGATCCAGGCCAAACTCTAAATTCAAAGTGTTTTTTTTTTTCATTATTTAAGATCAAACCCTTTCCTACCAGAGGATGCATTCATTCTCTTTCTGCTGAAAACACCAATTGCACTGCACTTGCTCTCATTGAGGGTAGGGCATCATTATGGAGGCGGTTGCTGGGCAACAGCTCGCTTGCACTAACAAGAGCTTTTTTAACCTCTGAATTCAGTGTCTAGTTAACATGGAGGAAAACACTCTTTGGACCAGCCACCTAAACAAGAAGCCTCACACAGGCCACCAAGTCAGGTGCAAATGTTTGCTGATGCAAACCTATGAAGGGGCCTGGTTGAAATCCACTTGAGTTGTGTGCTGCAAAAATAAGTTGCAAAACACTGAAGGTCTCAACACTGGGGAAAAAAAGGCTGTGTGAACAATGTACAGTGGGTGGACAAAATAATGAACGATACTCATGTAAAAGGAATTTACCATGGAAGTAACTAAATTACAATTACAGCTGTAAAAGTGAATTTTATTGCATTGAATGCCATTTGGAAGTATGTGCCAGCTACAAAAGAAGCATGGAAAATATTTGATGTGAGATTCAAAGCAACATGAGGCAGCGATCCAACAACAAAGTAACTCATACCTCTTTTATAGATTTCATGTACTGCTAATTGGATAATGACCCCCCCCACCCAGTGCTAAGCAGAAAGAATGGTCTTCATTATCATCACTATCATTGGTCAATGGTCTTCATTATCATCACAAGAATGGTTTCATTATCATCACTATGATGTCACACCACTTCTACAGCCCCATCAGTTACCAGGTATAAAAATTCTTTAACTGTATGAGACATTCTGGACAACAGAGAGAAAAGTAGATGTCTACCTACTTGATGCTTTAGATCAGGGGTGGGCAATCATGGTCCTGGAGGGCCACAGTGGGTGCAGGTTTTTGTTTCAGCCAATTCATTCAATTTAATAGGTAATTAATTTAATTACATATCAATTACATCATTACATTTCTTCATTTGTCTTGATCATTTGCATTTGTCTGTGCTTAATTGACTTAATTCATGGAGAAAATAAGTTACACAGAAGAAAGGTAAGAGGTGCCAATGGCAATGCTTAATCAGGAGCAGTGACTTAATAATTCACAAAAAATGTTAAAAAATATACCGTAACTGTTAAACATTAAGTAGTAACATCAGTAAGTCTATGTCATGCTTTAAAAATTCTTTATAAAAACTAATAACATTTGGTGAGATTTTCTGGATTGACCCAATAATGATACAAAAAAGTTAATAATGTTTAATTGACATTAAGATTCAATTAAAAGCAGAAATTGGCTGAAGCAAAAACCTGCACCCACTGCGGCCCCCCAGGACCATGATTGCCCACCCCTGCTTTAGATAATCAGTGGCATTACTTGTTGATGAAGGAAATATCCCACCACACACAATTCAGGGCTGGTGTGACAGCATTCCAAGAAAGACTGAAGCTGTTTTGAAGACAGAGGACATTCCTATTCTTGATCATGTCTTTGATATTATATCGTTAGATGTTTCTGATACTTTGACCACATCTGTATGCTGTGACATCATTCTGGCTGGCAGTCAGTGCTTATGCAGAGAGAAAAGGCATCTGGCTGCTACAGACCTTTTGTTACCTTCTGATTGCTGTTATTATTTAGTTCAAGGAAGATGGACTTGATTCACCATGAAGCTAGTGATGAGTGTCAATACTACATTAGTATCACTGAACTGATGATACTGTAAAAAACAGCTTTTGCTTTAAACCACTCAGAAAAGTTTGTGAATACCTTCACACACCACTATGCATTCCGTACTTTTTTTTAACAAGCATCTTGAACTGTTCTATAAAGTGAAAAATGTTTAAATTCAAATACGTAACTAATAAATAACTATATGAACACTGTAATTGCTTTCATTCTTGTGTCCTGTCAACAGCCATATAAGACAATGAATCACATAAAACTAGCCTCTTTATAAAGGGTGAACACACAAAAATAGTATGGACAGAAAAAAACACAAGAGGCTTGACTTTAGGAGAGTAAATGCTGTTTGGATGTGTTACACAAGAGTATGACTACAGAAATGAAGGTCACACTCCATTTTGTCAATGAACGACAAACCAGATATTTTAAGCTTTCAGTACACAGTTTTTACAGACATTCTAGTTGCATCACTGCACAATTTAAATAACTGTTAAACAATTGTGCTACTAGTGTTTAGTCATTTAATCATTGTATAAGTACAGCTAATTAACTGAAATTAATATTTTTTGAAAGTACTTAACTATTTAACTGCCCCCTTTAAAAATCTGAGCTTCGAAAGTCTAATGAAAAACAACTAACAGCAACTAATTGTCCTATAACTTAAATAACAAATTTGCTGAAAAAGAAACAAAATAAAACAAAATTGTTTTCCAAACTGTAATAAATGCTCAAAGCAGTGTCCTTCCTCAAAATTGAGGGAAAAACCTCCCAACCTCACAGTCATAAAGACTCCTCTCTCGACTGTCATATTACACAACCTATTCTTTCAAGTTAAAAGTTTTATTTTTACTATGTATTAGTATGTACGTGTGTGTGTGTGTGTGTGTGTGTGTGTGTGTGTGAGTATGTGTGAGAGAGAGAGAGAGAGAGAGAGAGACATATAGAGACATATAGAGACAGAGTTCTCTGCTTTCTCAACTTTGGGAATTATGGGATTGCAGTCTCCAGTGTTTATGCTTTTGGCATATTGGCTGGATGAAGAAAGCCATCCAGATTTTTTTCACATTTTCATTGTCACTGATGCAATAATTTAGTTTCCTATGCACTAACATTGCTAGAAGCACTTGTTTGGTGTAATATTTGGGGTAGAACTGTGGTTTGGAGCACATGCTATCAATAGTTTGGGCAGGTGCCAATCAGATCCCTTCTCTCCTCCACAAACGAGTGATGTGTAAGGAGTTGGACATGACTAAAAAGACAACAACAGGTCAAGTGGCAGATATTCTCTGGGCTTTTAGTTTGAACTCCTGAAACTAAAATTTAAGATTATGCTGTATACGGTATACTTTTTAATAATATACAGTGAACCTGACTTTCAACAGTTTAATTCTCTTGTTCTCTAAACCTGGTAGAAGTGTAAAAATGTGAGATTTGTAAGTAAATTTTATTCTTGAAGTCAGTCCACTAAGAAAATAAATGAATAATAAATTCATGTGAAAGGGCTTATTAAAGAAATGTAGAAGAACATTCTCATTTAATTCCTGTCATGCATCTCCTCTCTGCTGTCAAATGGCTTGTGTGTTGAAACACACACCGGTATGTAATTAATGATGTCTGGCCTGGCTGCCTCCCTCTCTCCCTGGAGGGGTGAGTTATATGGGGGGAAGGGGTGAGTTATGTGGGGGTGGGGGGTGG
>JABJVR010004860.1:0-14208 GCA_025773905.1 Chitala chitala | reverse complement strand
TGCTCTGGGATGGGCTCCAGGTTTCCCCGCGACCCTCACCAGGAATAAGCGGTTAAGATAATGGATGGATGGATAGTATTTCATTTTTCAGGTAAGGCTCATATCTCTTCATTTGGCACCCTGCTTGCGCAGCCTTCACCAAACTACAGGAAAACAGACACGCTTCATTCTTAACAGTCCCCCCGCCATAACCACCACCATTCCTGCAAGGAGTTTAAGTCAAATTTTTAAGGTAGAATTACAGTTTATGTCACAAAATAGCAAAAAAGCCTGGAAATCCACTAATTATTAGGTCATTTAACTGTAAGTTGTTCAACATGGAGCGTAACTAACAGGGGTTTAGCATTTCTTTGAAGTACTAAAGCTCTGAATGTGTGTTTATTTAGTTAAATATTCAGTTTGTTTTGTCATATGATTGCCATGTTGGACGCTGAATATTGGACTACCATGTCTTGTCTTAGAATCTGCAAAAATTCCATTCAATCCCACATGGTTTAAACCATGAAAATGAAAATACAGGATGTGCTGTTCTGTAGGTTCCCTGTTGCAAAGGTGACAGGTCTTGTTGCTAAGGATACATGTGTATAACAAGAGTACATGTTGCATACCTGTGTGCTCGCTGAGATCAAACCTTGTTCTGCTAGCTGTGAGCTGTAACAGATGCTTGGGTGCTGAGTTAATGCATTGATGTGGGCACCTCTTTGGATTGTAGCTGTTAGTGGAGGTCAGCAAGGGCAAACTGAGCACAGGGCTCTGAGATCTCCGCAGAGCCAACCTGATGCCACCTTTGTCACATCATGGCATTGGAGAGCTTTGTTGGGGCTTAAATCCAGATGAGTTCTGGCGTGTTTGATTATGTGGTGCACGCAGAAGTTTTCCTTGCATGCCAGAGGGTTAGGGATCCAAAATCATACTTTGCCCTGTCCAGTCAGGGAATACAACAGTGTGATAAGGCTGCAGGAGACTGCATAGCTGTGCAGGGTTGTGCAGGACTGTGCAGGACTGTGCAGAACTGTGCAGGGCTGTGCAAGACTATACAGAGCTGTGTAGAATGACAGGGGAAGAGGAATATAGTTTTAACAGCAGCTGCAGAAGGCTGTACAAACATGTCTGTGAATAGTTGTTCAGTAGGAATCTTCTTTTTTCATTGATATTCTGGGCTGTGGTCCCAGAAGGGCAAATTCTGTCCCAGCATATACAGAGCACAGGAAATGTCATATTTGGAGTGGGATGCCAGTTGTAGGACAACTATTATATCCCTGTTATGTCCATAATAAAAATAGAATTAGCAAAATAGAAAAACACGCCACAACCAGAGATGGAACAGCTACAAATGCACAGTAAGATGCTAGACATTTTTTTCACTTAGTGGACAACTCATTGTTCAATCTGCCTCTCTTGTCAAATGTAATAATGGTAACAGGCTGAACAGGAGACACCAAAACTCTGCAGTCCAAAACTGCTCTAGCTGTTTCATCCATCAGTGTGTTCAGCCTCAAGCACTAAATGCCTGGACAACTCTTACTGCCTTTGTGAGTCAAAGAAAAAATGGTTGTGTGCGAGGTTTCTCCCACATCACCGTGATCTTACAACTTCAGCCACAACCCAGACTAATTTTTTTGTCCACAATCTCTGTACTTTTTATGAAACAACTAGATGTATTTTTTAGATTTCAAATATATCTCAGCAAAATTGTGCACTACGTAGACCCTTTGTGAGCTCAGTTATTAATTGTTCTGAAAGTAGCTTACATTGAGGAAAGGACACTGAGGTTGAATATGGGAACAAAGACATGCGAAGCGGGGGAGGATGATGAGCATCAAAATCTTTTTTTGAAGGGGAGTGAAGTGTTGGGGAATAAGCACAAAAAGATTTACTGCTACAGCAAAGCAGACAAGACATGCATTCACAAAACAGCTGTTTCAGCTAAAACAATCTGTGGACACAGTGGAGACAGGAGCCAAGACAACATCTTTCCATAAAATCCTAGCAGCTACTAGTACATGAAATGCAAATAACTCTGTTAATGAGAGCAGGTGGGACAACTGGAAAGAGTGATGCCTTTTGACATTTGACAAATTAGCCCCGCACCATCAGCAACAGTCCTCTGACAAATGCAGAGCATTTAGGACTGCTTGTTTATAGATGTTACGCCATTGGCATGTCTAGTATGTGTCTGATTTGTCACGCTAAAAAGATACCTGTGAGTGGCCCAGGAATACGAAGAGTATGAGTGCAGGCAAAGGTGACAAGTTTAAGGTGAGGACAAGAAAATCTAGACACCAACGCATTAGACATGCACTCGTTTTACCTTGTTTTGTGATTCATTTTCAGACACGGTCAATTGCATGAAAGGAGTGGAGGCTTTTTCCATGTTTGTAATGTGATATTTAGTACAAGCACAGAATTTAAATAGGAAGTCCTTTCAAGTCATTTTCAGCTCTGACAGTGCGTCTGTGTTTTTGGCTGTCATTTCTGAAAGCCTCAATGGCAGCAGGTTTTAAAGGCTTTGAAAATATACAGAAAAACAAATCCTTCTGATGTAGACTATTCTGTGTATTCTTTTTTCTTTGGATAAAGAAAAAAATGAGGACACCATTTTTTATATAACAACAACAAAAAAATGCTCTTGAGTGGCTGCTTACAGCCTCTTCAGAACAGATGTTTTGATGTCTGGCAAAGACCATGTGGAAGTGGATTTCCGATATGTTGTAGATAACCAGTTCTAATTAATGGTAGATGAAAAAAATATGCTACACACAGCTATCTGAAAATCATAATTTTCTATTCTTTGAGATTTTCTAAATATTTGTTAGGGCTGGGTTTTTGGACTGGACCCAGATGCAGACACGACAGACTAAGTTCTCAGAAGGGCTTTAATTTAACACCAGAGCTGAGACTAAACAAAGGAGACCATAGGGTTCAATCCTGGATGGAGTGGGAGTGCAGGATGGCAGGTACCAGGGAGGAGCCCATGATCCAGGGCAACAGGAAGGGCCTACTTAAGCAAGGGAAACCGGCAGGGAAAGTTAGTTGGAGACCTGGTCAAAATAAAAAATAATGTCCTTATTCACTCTGTTCTGGCAGGGGAAATTGCAACAAACCCACAAGTCTAGAACCTAGGCAGGAAAAAGTATATTTCCAATAATCACTTTATCAAAAGGGACCTGGCTTTGGCAAAATAGCATGACATGGAAGACTTGGCTTGAACACCAGACAACCAGGCAAGGACTGAGGGCACAGGCAATTCCTTAAGTACTGGGCTTGATATGGGAAATTAGTGCCAGTGAGCAGGAACAGTGAGAGACCAGGCAAGGAGAGGGGAAACACCTGAACTGGAGCATTGTGGAACAGGAACTAAACTGGGAGAACCAGAGTGTATGAAGCGGCAGTGCGGGACTGGACTTTGACTATTAAATATTCAGATTCTATAAAAACCATTTCAGTATTGTCTATCACAACGAAATACTAGTTGATAATTTCAGAATGGACAAACTGACTGGCTACACATTAATACATAACGCTGTCATTTACATACGTATTCTGATAATTTATTCTTCGCTTTGTAGGACCACAGTTAGCAGCGATAGCAACAGCCCAGTGCATCGAATTCAGTGTACTATGATTTTCAGGTATGTGCACAGATTTTATATAGGCTTTAAATCTAGTTTTTAAGTGGGTCACTGAAGGACATACAGAAACGTGTTCTAAAGCCATTCCACAGCTCTGTCTGGCCACTGTGCTACAGAGACCCAACAGAGAGCTGCAGAGATGGTCTTTCTAGACACTTCTCTCTTTTTTACACAGGAACTCTGGAAGTCTGTTGAGCTCTATTGGACTGACCAAAGCCCTTGAACCGTGTGGCAGATCTGTTGTATATTTTCTGAAGGTGCTGCAATCATCCAGTGAAAAGAAAGTGAATTAACTGGATTAATGGACTTTTATTTTTGAAAATTTAGGAAAATTAAAACAAAAAAGATTAACTACTGATTATTCACTATAAGTTAATTGAATGGAAAAAGTAAAATAAATAATGGAAGGTGGAAGAAACTTTTGTCATTGACATTTTAATCCTACTATTTTTGTGTTTTAAATCTTTTATCCTGTTGACAGTATATTTTTCCAGTGTGCTCCAACAGCAGGTTTTTATTTTTACAAAATAAGAGTCCTCTAATCCAATACTACAATGTGTCCAGTATCTTGGAAATTATGACCTAATGCATTTGTGATAACAGCACAGATATTATCCTGACATCTTTCTATACACATATTATGATCAGACTTAGGTTTTGTGAAACTTCTGAAAATATTTTTGAAATGTAATCATGATTTTTGGTTATCTTGGATTTCATTTTGGCTGTTACATACAAACTGTTTAAATGTGCTCACTCAGTGTTCCCTTTGAAAAATGTTCTCACTGAATTGGATTGAAAATCAATGTGACATTTTTCATTAAACTGTAATAAAGAGCTCTGAGTATCAATAGCAAAGCGAGGGAGAGCCTCAGGAGAGGTCATTGTGTTTGGAAAAGATCGATGCTTCTCTGTACTCCTTGGTGTGGAATGGATTTATAGTCCAGAGGAACCCCCCCATGTAAACTCCACATGGTTTGCTAGGCAATACTCAGGACCCCTCTGTCTATATCATATCATTGCCCACTGGTTTATCATTTAGACATACTTTTATTTAGGTGGGAAAGCCAGTACTGAGGATCCCACATCACCAGTGACTTGTGGTGTCTTCAGCGACATTGGTCGGAAACATCAGGAGGTAGTTTACTGTGAGAAACTGCAGAAGAATCCAGCCTTAAGAGTTTTATTGTGATGCTTAGGTGGTTTATGTGTGTGTGTGTGTGTGTGTGTGTGTGTGTGTGTGTGTGTGTGGAGGCGGGGCTGTCACAGTCAGTAGCAGGCATATGAGACCATATGAAACCACCTTATTGATTTTTGTGCTGTGTACCTGTGTGATAACTGTTAGATTTGAGCTGTTGTAGGGAACTTAATTTCCTCACTACTGGAGCTTGAGTTCATGCAGTAACCCTCTGTGTCCACATGAACCTCAGGCCTTTGTAATAACTGTTAATCATATTTATATTCCATTATTCCATATAGCTAAGGCTTGATGTGTGGGTTGTAGAAAAGAGTTGCAGGAAGAGGTGGATATTTCACGTTTTATCACACAGCATTAAAACTACTAATTTCTCACTCATAATAAATGCATATACAATATAATAAGTGAAGAGAGCAAACCAATCCCAGACATTTGGAAATTAAATTGTTTTTATGATGTTCCCCCTATGAAGCAGTGTGGTTACTGTGACATTATGGATCCATCTGTCTTTTATCATCAAATGGTTGTTTAACAAAAAAGCAGAAACAAGTATTTTACAAGAACTTTATGTGCATCGCAATGTAGTTTGTATTCCTGCAAAGGACTATATTAATATAACCATCTTCAAACACTCAGACAGTAAGATTATATGCTGCATTACATCTGTTTCTCTGAAACTAACTGAACATGAAGACTCGATCTTTTCTTGACTGCATACATGAGCTTAAACATTAAACATACATGTTGCAGAAGACATGCTGTGACCACATAAGGCCAGTGTCAGCATCCAAGCTAGACAATAGAAGGAGCAAGGCAGGGTACACTCTGGGTTGGGTACCAACATAATACCCACACTCACACACAGTAGGCACAATGTAGTGTCATTAACTCACCTGAACAACAAACGGCACCTAGGAACTGAGGCAGTGTGAACAAATGGACAGAGATCTGCACTCAAACTTATATCTGGATGTGTAAGGTGACACACACAGCATCAACAAATCCTTTCAGATGTAAGAACTTCCCTCAGAACTGAAATGGCTTCACACGAATCAATGGAAAATGTACACCAGATGTTTTTGAATTTATAGAATCATAGCCTAAGGAGCTTAATTGTCCTTCACTTTAATGCTGCTCAGATTGTGCAATCCTAATTCATTTTTGAAAGTGATGTTTGCTTGTGGAGAATGACTTATTGCTGTAATCACCCATAGATGCATTCACACAAATGCTGTAAGTGCCAAGTCATTTCAGAGAATGGAACAAAGCATTTTCATGCTTCTCAGATAATTTACATTGTCAATAAGAATGCTATTTAATACAGAACACTAATGATGTTGCCTTAGGCACAGCCAAGTCTGCATCTTTGTGTTTAGCTAACAAATCTTTTCAGTTTGCTCTCTTCCAAACTGTGCACAACTCCGTAAGTTTATAAACGTCCAATTTGTGCCTCCACATGGTGACAAGATACTAGTTAATAGTTTTAAGTACACATGTTAGGGAATCAAAACATAAACACGCAAATAATGTGGTTGTAGAATTATTGTTTTTCCAAAGTGATGTGGCCCATTAAACATCTTATCCAGGCCTCATGTATTGGAAATCTGTTTTCTTTCTAATGTTTTTCTTTCCATTGTCGTTAACAGAATTAAAAGCATGTAACTATAACTGGATACAAGACTTCAATTGTCAGACGTGACTGAAAAAGGGACTTGTTCAGTTAGCTCCTTGAGAGAGCATCCATCTGTCCTTGCCAAGTTTGTGGATTTTGAGGTTGCGGTGATTAATTATCTTCATCAGTCCACCAGGGGGAGACAGTTTAGATTGTTTTTTCCCTCTTTATGAATCCTGGTATGTGGTTGTACAGTATTTATTTAGTTTATGATGCAAAGACACAGCCTTATAAACATAAAACCTTTTTTTTGTAAGGGAAAGACCCATTTTGAAAAAAAAAGAAGACATTTTTTTCTCTTTTATTTTGAGGTTGAAAATGTAGTAGGGCGGCATGGTGGTTAGCTCTGTTACCCTGCACTTCTGGGCCCAGGGTTTGATTCCTGCCTTGGGTCTGTGTGTGTGGGGTTTGCATGTTCTCCCTGTGCTTGGTGGGTTTTCTCTGGTTTCCTCCCACACTTCATGGCATGCAGGTTAGGTTGATTGGTGTCTCCAAATTGCCCACAGTGTGTGTGCCCTGTGGTGGGTTGGTGCCCTGCCCTGGGTGTCCCCTGCCCTGCACCTGTGCCTCTTGGTAT
Source organism: Chitala chitala (assembly GCA_025773905.1). Classification (NCBI taxonomy): domain Eukaryota; kingdom Metazoa; phylum Chordata; class Actinopteri; order Osteoglossiformes; family Notopteridae; genus Chitala; species Chitala chitala. The sequence continues at coordinate 7,129 of JABJVR010004860.1, read as the reverse complement.
GGGCTCCAGGCATCCCGCGACCCTGAACTGGATAAGCAATGTAGAGAATGAATGGATGGATGAAAATGTAGTTTATGTATGGCTGAACTCCAGCAATAATAATTTAAAAAAGAAAATCAACTCTTAATATGGCAAAGTGGAAAAAAAAATGATTCTGTTAAGTACAAAGTGGTATTTCATCTTAGTTTTGACTGTTCGGCAATGACGTATTCCCCTGCATTTTCCTCACAACGCCGTGTGACTTCATAAAGGCTAGAACAAAGAGTCACGACTTTATCGAGCCCAGCTAATGAAGCGCTATTTCAGAGGAAGGGCTCTGAAACGCTCGCATCTGTCAGCTTTTGCGGTCCAAAGTAATTCCAGTGTTTAATTAGAGCGCCTTTTGTGGTTTAATTATTAAATGATGCTGTCACTTCTGCAGTGAGGTTCATTTTCAGGACAGATCTCAGGAGCGGGCGAATGTTCGACGAACTGCAGTTCCGCTGGGAATGAGGCGCTAATTCCCTGCAGGGCACCATGCTGTGTAAGCACGGGGGAAGGTTTGGGGCTCGAAAGCTAAAATAAAAGGACCGGAGGTGGGAGCTTAATTACCCCTTTTTGTAGTTTGCATTTGCACTGATACGCTGAGACTCCACGTCTTCTTGGCTGCATTCTGATGCTTGTAGCTCTCAGCCGACTGATATACTGTATATGTCACAGTTTTTTTTCAAATGTTCATTTACACTTAGTTTTGATAGCGCCATATTTTAACTGTGTATGCAACGTGAAATATATGCTAATCATATGTATGAAAATCTGCAACATTTACTATACGGTATTATATAATAATGTGTCGGTATTATATAATAATTTTCGGAAGGCGGGATGTAGCAAATGCTATGCCCCAAAATTTGATTGGTTATTAAAATGGCCAACATAATTTTGAAACTAACATCTGTATGCATGAAAGGGTGCTGTAATTGGTTAAAAGATCAATGACTTGTAGTGTCTTTTACTTAAAAAAGATGTGAGCTGACTTTTCCCTGAACAGTGGTTTGGAGAAACCCAGTAGATTGCCCATTTTGTCACGAAGAAACTGATATGGCAAGTCTGTTTATAAGGTTGCCGTGTAAACCTTCCTTTCTCTAAATACAGTATGTCTATCTCATAACGTGTGTGGTTGTGGTGAATCCCTTTCAGCAAAACATCTATATTATGTTCTTGCATCAGTGAGGAACATTGTGATACATTCCACTTGGGGCACATATTGCTTCCCCATGAAAATAATAAGTTTAGACTGGAGATAATAATTAAAAGCATGATTGTCGTCCTTTGATGGGAACCCTACCCCAGCATTCTGAGCTGGCCAAATTAGAAGTAATCTATGCTTGTAAACTGTATTGTGATAGTTATGTAATAATATTGGAGGACATTACACATGTTGTCCAGTATTGTAATCTGCTTCCTTATCATGTTAAGAAGGCATTTTTATCAGTACACCAGAAGCCTGGAGGACATACAAAGCAAGAACAGGCTAGTTGTGACGTTACGTGACAGTGAGGAATGAATTAGAACCAGTGGACAGTCACTCCATAGCACCAGCGGACAGTCACTCCATAGCACCAGTGGGCAGTCACTCCATATCACCAGCGGGCATTCACTCCATAGCACCAGTGGGCAGTCACTCCAGAATACCAGTTGGCAGTCATATCAGAGCACCAGTTGGCAGTCACGCCAGAGTACCAGTTGGCAGTTACATCAGAGCACCAGTGGGCAGTCACACTAGAGTGCCAGCAGGTATACACACCAGAATGCCACCGGGTAGTTACACCAGAGAGCCAGCTGGCATACACCAGCAGGCAGGTACACCAGAGCACAAGCGGGCAGTCACACCAGAGTGCCAGTAAGCAGTCGCACCAGAACACTAACGAGTAGTCACATCAGAGAGCCAGCAAGCATACACACCAGAGGGCAGTCACACCAGAGCATGAGAGGGCAGTCACACCAGTGGCCAGTCACACCAGAGGGCAGTCACACTAGAGCATCAGCAGCCAGTCACACCAGAGCATGAGAGGCCAGTCACACCAGTGGGCAATCACACCAGAGGGCAGTCACACCAGACTGCAGTCACACCGGAGCATCAGTGGCCAGTCACACCAGAGCATAAAAGGTTAGTCACACCAGTGGGTAGTCATACCAGAGCACAGATGGGCAGTCACACCAGGTTGTCAGTAGGCAGTTGCACCAGAGCAGTCAAACCAGAGGGTACAACGGCTGCCAGGCGTACAACACCTGTCAGCACTGGGAGCACTGTCTGTGATAAGTACAGAACTCCCTTGGCAACGAGTCCAGGGACACTCTGGCTTGTCTTCAATTAGACACAGCCTCTGTCTGTTTCAGAGCGCTGAGACTGAAGTTTGCTGCAGCTCTCAGTGCATGTTAGCCTTACTGGGTCACCTGTGTGTGCCAGCCGCTGAGCACTGAGGTACCAGTGCCGCTGTACTTTATTTAGGGAGAAAAGAACATACCCCCATGTTTCCTTAAAAAACATCAGTAGAACTGCAGACTTCAGTGTTATTGTATTTAAAGTCAATCCAACATACATTAACCTTCTTTTGAATTAAACGAACAAATTGTATCTGTAATCCTTTTAAATGTAGTTTTTTTTCTTCAGTACTTATACAAACGTGCGCAGGCTTACAGCTGGCCTTTTTTTATAAGCCTTAATCTACAAAGTGTTTATAACACATCACATTAGATAATGCATCAAATGCTGTAGGTTTTATAACTTTAATAAATGGCAACAAAATGAAGTGTAATAATAACAATACTAATGGTCATAACAACAACAGAATAACAATAATAATGATAGTAATCAATAATCATATTGTGTTGAGTATTAAGGTGCTAAAAATATCCACAGCATTATGTATGCCACAAGTGCTGTCATCCGAACGCACAGTACTGTACAGTAATACTGTACAGCTGTATTACAGTAGATCATTCTTACACTACCCAAGTTAATACTGTACTAATACTGTACTCTTTAGTGTACTAAAGAGAATAATCTAAGGGACAAAAAGTGCAGAAAAGAAAAACATAAAGAGACATTAAAGGAGTGCAGTGTGTTTTTGTTTCGTTGCCTGTCGCTGCAAATAAAACAATGGAGTAAAAAGGTCTCATAGTTTTGCAGTGTTTTAAAGTACAGATTTAACGCTGTCACTTGACAAAGTTTTGTGTGTAAAACAGTTTCTCCTGCAAGTGTTTTATTTCATCACACTTGGATGAAATTTTCAGTATAGGTGAAGTTTCCAATAAATTCCTCTGGGATGGCTGAGAAAATTCTACAAAGGTTTATATAAACATAAACATCACAAATATAAACAAAATCCACAAATATTCAGAGTCACAAATGCATAAAAGACAATCCACAAATGACAGTTCACAGATGTAAAATGAAATATTTACAGAAGAAATGAAAGGCATTTGTGGATTCCTTTGTGTGCATTTGTGAATTTTTAAGGACTTTTCAGACTTGTTCCATGGGGGAGATTAACAAATGTCAGTGAGTGGTCTTTGTGGGTATAAAAAGGACTAGTGGCACTTATGACGTAACAACCACTCCACAATATAATAACTCATTTTATAAAGATCATCTTTTGACTGCTTTCTACTAACGCCAGACGCTGGAATCGCTTTTTTAATCCCATTTGCTTTGACACTGCAGACTTCATTTGTAGAACATGCTTTTGATTTTTCACAGGTTTTCCCCAACATAGACTGTCATGAAAACACAATTAAACACTGAGCAAAGCTATAAGGTTGCCATCCATGAGATTTGAGACTAAGGACTGGGTGGCTGGCGGCACTGAGATAGGACAGGAGAGGCAGGCAGTTGCCTGGGGCCCCAAGATGGTGGGCATAGTATATATTGCAATGACAAATGTGTAAAAATCCCCTTGAAGTATTTCGCTTAGGGCTTCCAGGGTGTTATCCCAAGTACAGTCAGACTACTACAAAATTGACATTATGATACATAAAGGATGTTTACCAGATAAATTTAGTAACTCCACTATCAGACTAATCCCTTTGTCTGGTAACCAAGTAACTCCACTATCAGACTAATCCCTTTGTCTGGTAACTTTGTGAGGGCTGCGAGGTCAGGAGTTTGAGCCGGGGTCACCCTCATTACATTGGTGCCATTTCACTTGGATAAAAACAGGTTGCTACCAGACAATCAAGCTGTGCTTTACATTTATTAGTGGGTTGTCTTTTTCGCATTTGTGAATATTTGTGGATTTTTGGTATTTGTGTTGTCATTTGTAGCTTTTATGTTTATATTTGGGAAACGTTTGATACTGATATAGCGCCATAAAATAACAAACTCAATATTCGTAAAAAGGTTTATTTTCCCTGATAGAAACCTTCAGTTTCAACCTGCTGCACTCGACAACTGAGTAGCGTTTCCGACAGCTACAGGTACGTAAATTTACAAAAAGGTAAAATCACACACTTAAGTGCTTTTCGTCTTTAATTAAAAAAAGGGGACATATATAAAAACTTTATTTGAAGAGAAATTAAATTTCACATATAAATAATAAAAACACTGTAGTGCGTATCTGTACAGTATGACGTAACTCATTATGCATGTCAGATTTGTTTCCCATTTTAGTTTTGAGAGAAACCACACAGAACTTAACGCCATGGTTCATATTTACTGTATGTCCAACTACATGCTAATATTCTTCCATGCTGGATCTTTTTTATTAAGTGTAAGGAATGGTGTATTCTACAGGTTTCAAAAAACAACAGTGCATGATTTCGTTGATACTGCAAATAGTTTGGTTTCCACTGGTCGTTCCCCCCGACATTTTTCGTAATGTAAAGATCATGTATGCGCAATGTAAAAGGAAAAGCGCGTAAGCTTTCAAGTGTAACACGTGCTGACAAGGACTGCTTTCAATGTTTTTCTTCGAAGGCTGTGGTGGGTTGGCGACCCGCCTAGGGTGTCCCCTGCCCTGCGCCCTGTGCTTCCTGGGATGGGCTCCAGGCTTCCCGCGTACCTGAATTGGACAAGCGGTTAAGTGACTGAATGGATGGACGGTATAGGGAATGGATGGAAGGATAGATTTCTTCGAAGGCTGCCCACTACGGTGACTGATGTGTTCATTTTTGACGACACTTTATTTGGTCGGAAAAGCGATTTATTTTTATCTAGCAATTGTGCGCTGCGGACTGTGCTACTGTAGATTGTGTTCTTTGTGTTAATGTATGCATATGTCTGCACGAAAATAACAGGTGCATTTTGAATGTTAACTTTGAAGACGTCATAGATCTATTAAAATAATAAAAAGGTTTGTAGTTGTATCTGTAATTAATATTCCTTATTATTACTTTGAAATGGTTTATAAAATGTACAAAGTCAAAATATTAATTCTGCTCAGTTACAGAAGTACAACACACAAAGTACAAAATCTGTGATATGAATGTGTAGCCTTGTCACTTAATCATCCTTTATCTATCATTATTATGTTAGAAGTATCTGAATTTAGGGAGTGGGATAGATGGAGATAGATGGAGCCTTTTAAGATATAACTGGTCCAGGTGCTTTTAAGATACTACTAATAAATTCATCATGACCCAGATGACAGAAAACCACAAACAAGGTTATAAATACTCCAGTCTCCCCATGGCTGCTCTGCGGCCAAATTGAATTGGCAGGAGCTCACATACATTACCGCAATTGGCTGAAAAAATAATGATCACTTGTCTGTTTTTGGATTCTGACATAGATCACTGTCCCTCAAATTCAATGACAGCTACTTTCGAAGCTGAGCCATTGTGTGTTATTTACTGAACCTTCACTTCTTCCTTGGAGCTTCCTTGTTGTGCACAGGAAAAAGCCATGGAAACAAGGATGTTTTGGCAGAACTGCTTGATGATTCATATCCCAAAATATATCTATAATACAGCGCAAATAAAAACTAACTGAAAGACTTCATCATATTCAGGTGCCTGCGTTTTTCTGAGTGCCTTAATGTGATTTGAGTTTGTCGAATTTTTAAATAAAATATGACATACGAACCTGATATAGTTGCGCAAACCATGCTTAAAAAAACATGATTTGTGACATTAAAATGATGATGTAAAATGTTTAAATTTAATTGTCTTTTTTCAAGCTTATATGTAGGATGTGGGCAGATCAGCAATGTACAAAGCAGCAGGACAGAGTGAACATGAGATAAGCACTGTGTCTCTCTTCATACTAACAGCATGTCTGCTGTGAGATTAGAAAATAATGGTTTTCTGTGGGAGGTTTAAGTTTAATTCAATTCACATGTCCAAGAAACCCCTGTTTGCAGACATTGTAGCTTGTGTTATAATAGCCTTTATTCACACAATATAGAACAATAGCTGCGTTTTTGTGTCTTATTCTGTGAGAACTGCTTGTGTCATCAGTGTCTGTTTAAGTCTTTTTCTCAGAAAATTTTTCTCCATCTGCACCTGAAATACAAAGCCGTATGTACAAAATTTTATGACATTTCCAGAGTTATTGCTGCAGATTGCGTGTGTTTTTCATTACACAGTGGGTTGTCAGATATTGTATCATATTTACCCTTAATAAGAAAACACATTTGTAAGATATTTGGTTTACTCTGTTCACTTGTTGTTCAGTGTAGCCATAAAAAAGTGCATAATTAATTTTCTCACTTGTTTTCTCTTCAAAAAATGTGGCAGTTTGTCATGGGACATTACACTTGGATCATCATTTTGTTTATACAACAAAATGTTTAAAGTATGTTTATGGATTGACTATGTACTAAACTGTGTTTTGAAGATAAGTATATCAAAGAACAACTTCATTTGTTAAGGTTTACATTGTTGAATATCTGTCAGTTCTGGGGGGAAAAATTGGTGATCCAGGTTTCTTCTTTGACCCACCTTTGTGGGTGTGCAAGTGAAATAATTGCAGGCTGCTAATTGCGTTATGCTTTCCAGCTGTGGAGGGAGGGGTAGTCATAGCAACCGATGGGGAACCAAGTCATGGCAAACACTTGTGTGTGTGTGTGTGTGTGTGTGTGTGTGTGTGTGTGTGTGTGTATTGTATTATATGGGGAGAGAGACAGAAATTTTTTAAAAAAAAAAAAAA
>JABJVR010004859.1:0-14209 GCA_025773905.1 Chitala chitala | reverse complement strand
CTTGTGGACAGCCTTCCCAGAAGAGTTGAAGCTGTTATAGCTGCAAAGGGTGGGCCAACTCAATATTGAACCCTACAAACTAAGACTGGGATGCCATTAAAGTTCATGTGCATGTAAAGGCAGGCGTCCCAATACTTTTGGCAATATACTGTATATAGTACATATAAGAGTTAGAATTGGGTATGGAGTGGCAGTGAGTTCAGAGCCGAAAGGAGAAAAGCACTCGTGTTTCTGATCTTCAAAGTGGTACCAGCTTTCCCCATGTGTCCTATTGCAGTGAGTCCAGTTTAATGAGTTACCCAACTCCCTCGGTGACAGACACCTGCTGTTCACTTTTATCCTCCCGCTTCTGTATTTAATTGACAGGCCTATTACCTTGCTGCTCAGGAGGATAAACCCACCACCCGTAGATGTTATTGCTGGGTCACATGATCTGAGCTTTTTGTCTAGGGAGGGTGAAGCAGTTGATAAATGATGCTCGAGGCTAATTTTCTCATCCAAATCTCATGTCATCACTAGCAGATTGACCAGGTCAGGTTTTCGCAGTCTTTTTTGACAGATTGTTTGCAGAGAGGGCATGCAAGGTGCCACATCTGGGACATTCTAAAAACAGATGAATCAAAATATCTAGCAACTTGGCCTTTAGAAAACGTATGGTGGAAATACTGGTGAGGCCAATTTATTTCTTCATGTCTCATACAAAATCTGTTGACTGACAATAATAAAAGATTGAGCTGTGTATGATAATCATAGACATAAATTACAATTAGTCAGCGACATGAGCCTTTTTTTTTACTGTGATCTAGAAAGTTTTAAACCATGAAGTACTGGCAGAGTTACAGTTATTTACAACCCCTTTCAAAAAACATTGTGACAGTATGGAAAATATTTGAATTTACACAAGTGCCAGATTATGGTTTAGAAAAATATCTGAACTCACAGAAGTGCCAGATTATGGTTTAGAAAAATATCTGAACTCACACAAGTACCAGATTATGGTTTAGAAGAGATCATTGCGATCAATACATGTTGTACATTGTTTATAGCTCAATCTGGAAAATGTTTTAGCTTGTTTTGATTCAGTACTTAAAATGCCGTTTCATATCTGTTCTCAGTTTAACAGTGATGGTTTATGTAGCCCCTACAAGTGCATGTATATCAGGGACGTGCAGTTATCATGATTTCTGCATGACTTTGATCATTTCAACCATTTTTTATAGTCAAAATCTCTGAATTTGCATATTTCCTGTTCAAACGCAGGGGATGACCTGATGTGAGGCAGCGTGGAGTTTAGCCTCACCTCGGATTGCACAGTTCCTCACAAACCAGATTGAGCTCATGTAACTGGCTCGTTCCTATTTCTGTCCCCCTGTCTGCCACTAATATAATGTCTGTAGATGTCTTTTATCATATGTCCTTACTTTCTGTAGTCTAGGTAATGTATTTCACTTATTGAATTACTCATTGTAATTGCCCCTTGTGGGACAAATAAAGGTTTCTTCTTCTTCTTCATCTTCATCTTTGTTGTCTTCGTAGTCATCTTCTTCTACTTTCTTGTGGGTAACATATTTAATCTTGCTGATTTGGCATAAAACGGCACTGAAAAAGCATGAGGTGAGGCAGCCAGTATCTCTGTCTCACTGTAGGGGGCATGCATGAGCCCACTATAAATTAAACATTCTTCCTTAACCAAATATGTATCTTACCTATATGTGCTCATAAAGAATGCGGATATGAGATATGAAACATAACCAGTAATCAATGCATATAGCCAATTGAAGGGTTAATTTAAGCTATGCTATTGAATTCATATATTTTTTTTATTACAACATTTTTGGTTCCTCTCCTCCGTTGTTGTCTGGCTTCATTCATTTGTATTGATTTCTACAATTTTCTGTGTAAAGCGCTTTGAGGCATGCTGTTGCGAAAGGTGCTATATAAAAATAAACTGAATTGAATATATTTGTAAATTTGACTCTGATAGAGTCAGTGCCTCACCCGCCACAAACCTGACCACACGTCACTGATATGTATGATTATGTGTGTTGTTGTCACTGCCTGCAACTCTGCTTCTCAGTATAATGTTGTCCAAAATGGCTTGTGTTGAACTTCTGTTTCCGTATTTGCTTTATTAATTTTATTTTTTTTTTTGTAAACAGCACAAATATTTTTAATGTTAAATAATACACCACAATTCTTTTTTCCCAGATTTTTAAAAAGGTTTTTAAATTTGTTTTTAAATTTCATTTGCATTGAAAACTTGTGTGAGTTTTCATAGATAACTTGATGTATGAAAGTTGTAATCCAAGGGAACTTCAGGACAGCATTTACAGTAGTAGCAGTATTCACCTGCTCTCAACAGGCCGATGCTGACCGTCCCGCTTGCTCTTTCTTGATCTTCTCTGATTTAGAGCAGTAGTCCCGCAGTTTGTTTGTAAATGCTACAGGCCTTTTTGCTCTGATTCTATGGTAAGGAGAAATGAATGTATATGTAGGATGACACTGTTCTCTGAATCTCTTTTCTTGCACGCCCCTGTCCAGCTGAAGAACAAGTTCATGAAGAAGATCCCCCGTGATGCTGAGGCCTCCAATGTCCTGGTGGGGGAGGTGGACTTCCTAGAGAAGCCCTTTGTGGCCTTTGTACGCCTGGCTGAGGCCACCCTTCTGGGGGGGCTTACGGAAGTGCCAGTGCCCACCAGGTGACCTCGCTGTCTGTCTTCATGTTTGATTTGCTGATTGGGCTTCAAATGGATATCCAACTAAAAGGGGCAGAGGTCAAGTTACAGTGTACTGGTGTACATGGTACATGTTGCATTTCAAAGGGTGGTAGTAGATGTCAAATATGATATCTAGACATGGGTGGAGGGATGTTACAGGAGTGTTGATAGAAATGGCAGGGGTTGTGTTACTGAGATGAAGATAACAAGTATCCATATCAGAAATATGATAGGAGATTATTGGTCTAAAAGAAGTATGGAGATGATGTGTCAGGGATGTGGGTGGACATTATATGCTCATAAATCAGTTTGCCCCTGTAGGTTCCTGTTTGTGCTACTTGGTCCTCAGGGAAGAAGCAAGTCTTACAATGAGATTGGCAGAGCCATGGCCACACTCATGGTGGATGATGTAAGTGTGACGAGACACGGGCAGCAGGGTCATCATGTCAAACAGGACAACGTAAAGTATGTATGATGCCACCACACAAATGTCCCATAGCCTTTGTCATTTTTCTGTACCCTTCATCCAGCTGTTTAGTGATGTGGCATACAAGGCTAGGGACCGTGATGACCTTATTGCTGGCATTGATGAGTTCCTGGATGAGGTGATTGTGTTGCCACCAGGGGAATGGGACCCCAAAATACGTATTGAGCCCCCAAAGAAAGTGCCCTCTGCTGACATGAGGTAAGATGGCATGGTGTTGTCTTGGAAATACCCATCTAGACCACCAAAGACAAATTATATGTAAATACATGAAATATGATATAAATGTCCAACAGAAAAATTTCCTGCACAGGAGAAATCTGTTAATGACAATCCTTGTTTTCATCCTTCTGTGCTTGCAGGAAGTCTGTCTTTTCCCTTAACGAGCTGGGCCAGATGAATGGAACAGTAGGTGGAAGGGGAGGCGTGGCTAATGACGAGGAGATGCCAGCAGCACACGAACTGGGAGAGGAGCTGGCTTTTACCGGCAAGTGAGTTGCACATAAAAACATGACTTAGGCTTAAGATGACTTATGCTAGACTCACAATTCTGGACTCTTGGTGTAGGTTTAGGAAAACTGCTCCCCTGTCACAAACCTGGTGCAACACATGTATACGCTAGCAGCAATTCACCTGCATGTCATTGGACTGACTGTATGTGGGAAAACAAACACCCAGAGGAATCTGATACATGCATAGGAAGAACATGCAAACACCACACATGCCATGTCAAGAGGTTTACACTCCTGACCCTGGAGGTGTGAGGCCACACTACTAGCCACAGGAGGCTGGGAAAGCGATGTGAAAGGAGGCACCAGAGTGGACTGAGATTACCAATGATGCCTCTGGTGGCAGGTTCTGTGGTGGTCTACGCCTGGACATTAAGCGAAAGCTGCCCTGGCTGCTCAGTGACTTCTACGAGGGCTTCCACATCCAGTCCATCTCTGCTGTGCTCTTCATCTACCTGGGCTGTGTCACCAACGCTATCACCTTCGGGGGTCTGCTAGGGGACGCCACCGACAACTACCAGGTAGGTCTGCTGCTCCAATATGACGGCAAAACCTCCACCCACACCTCCAGCACCACAACATACACCCACACCACTAGTCCTACCTCCAGCCACACCCACACCCCCACAACACCCCTATCATCCACACCCCCAACACTATCCTCAACACCATCACATGAACCTACCATCAAAAGAACCCGTGACGGTTCACTGGATTATCACACACTCTGTGACACCAGATGTTTTATCGTGCCCCACTTCTCTAGCTTCCCCTGTATGAGTTTCTCTCTCTCTCTCTCTCTCTCTCTCTCTCTCTCTCTCTCTCTCTCTCTCTCTCTCCCTCTCCCTCTCTTGCCATCTCTGTGTCAGGGAGTGATGGAGAGCTTCCTTGGCACAGCTCTAGCAGGAACTGTGTTCTGCTTGCTCGGCGGCCAGCCACTCATCATCCTCAGCTCAACAGGACCCATCCTCGTCTTTGAGAAGCTGCTCTATGAGTTCAGCAAGTGAGTGCGAGTGGACAGCAGCCACTGTCTTGTGCACAGACAAATATGTACACGAACATCAGGTCCTGCTTCAGCCTGCACAGGCAGAAGACAGTATGTGTAAGATTCTCCACAGTACTCACATACACTAAATACAAGCCATGTAATTTTTCATCTGCACCTAACAGGTTTAGATGTACTTATAAACCTAGACGTAGACCAATTGAGTAAATGTTAGCATGCAAGGTTTTACTCTTTGTTTTCAGCCTTTTTATTCCTGTTTCATTCCCATCTTTATAAATTTTAAAACCATTTACAGATATACAGTTGAAAAAACACCTTTAGAGTGTCCAACAGATTCATTCATTTATACTAATTCTTACATTTTCTTCTTCAATATCAGCAATTTCTTCTGTAAAGCGCTTTGAGGCACATTGTTGTGAAAGGTTCTATATAAAAATAAATTGAATTGAATTGAACAGATCAGTCCCACCAGCCATAATTCCTGGTGTGTTTCTAACTACCACACTACCTGCTGTGTGTTTTTTTGGATGTTTGTCACATTCTCTCCCCTCACTAGGACCAACAGCATCGACTACATGGAGCTGCGCCTTTGGATCGGCTTGCACTCATTTCTGCAGTGCCTGGTGCTGGTCGCCACGGATGCCAGCTTCATCATCAAGTACATCACACGCTTCACAGAGGAGGGTTTCTCCAGCCTAATCTCCTTTATCTTCATCTCTGATGCTATCAAGAAAATGGTGGCCTTCTTGAAGTACTACCCCATCAACAGAAGCTATAAGCCAGAATACGTCACAGTGTACAAGTGTGAATGCCTGGCTCCCAGTCAATGTAAGCATGCTTTTGACTTCCAGGTGTTGTGCTCCGTTACACCACTATACATTTAAACACAAGGCAGGAGTTTAACTGCATTAATTAAAATCAGGTAGGAGTTGAAAAGAGCAATGATTGGTTGGAGGACAGATAAACCACATGCTAATTAGGCAAGCAATGGTGAGGAGTCAATTGACAGTATGGATACTATTTAAAAATATTGCTGTTGTCCTGTCCTTTTACCTCACCCTAGCTGACAGGTGGTCTTCTTTTCACATATTAAATGGTAACAGTTGTGACACTTAAACAATTGCTTATTAAAATGTAGAAAGTCACATATACTTGAACTTTATTTTTGTATTATTTGTAATATGTATGCATAATATTAAAATATTTCTTTTTGTTCCTTTTCTGCTTGTCTGCCTATTTTTCAACAGTGATTTCAACATTCAATATTTCTGCCCCAACAGCTGCAAACATCAGTGATCTACCTTTGGTATGTCACCATAGCAACAAGTTTGACCCATCTTGCCCTGAGTAAAATTCTTGCCTTGATGTAAGTCACAATGGGTGTCTACTGTCTGGCAACAGTGTTAGAGTTTCTGTGTCTCATTCTGAATGATGAAATTACTTCCCATTTTGGCAGTGTGGTGGCCCAGCTGGTCACACTGTTACCTCATATCTCCAGGGTTATGTGCTTGAATCTGGTTCTCAGCACTTTGTGTGTGTGTGTGTGTGTGTGTGTGTGTGTGTGTGTGTGTGTGTGTGGGGAGTTTGCATGTTCTCCCTTTTTTGTGGATCACCTTTAATAGTCCAAATATGAGTTTTGGGTGGATTGGAAACTCTAAATGCTCCTTAGTCTGTGTGGGTGTGTGCCCTGCAATGGTTTGGCACCCTGTCCAAGGCGTATCTTGCCTTGTGACCTATGCTACCTGGGAAAAACTCCAGGCCACCCACACCCCTGCAAAGGATAAATAGTTGGATACATGGACTTCCCATTTTCTCTATTTCTAATTTTGTTTTTTATTTGCTTACTGTATTTCCCTCCCCAACACCCCACATCTTTATTCACTCTCTCTCTCTCTCCCTCTCTCTCTGCCTTCCCCTCTCTCTCTGAATTCTGCACCCTATCACTTTTTTTGCATCCCTTGCTCTCTCCCTCTCTCTTCTGTATCCTCCATCCTATCACTATGTGTCACTCTGCCTCTCTGTCGCTCCTGAAACCCCCCGTAGTTGAACAGTACAGCTCTGAACTGGACTCAGCTCAGTAAAAAGGAGTGTCTAAAGTATGGTGGCTCCTTGGTGGGTAACTCCTGCAAGTACGTCCCTGACCTGGCTCTCATGTCCTTCATCCTCTTCTTCGGCACATATTCTATGACCATCTCACTGAAGAAGTTCAAGTTCAGCCGCTACTTCCCCACAAAGGTGAGGCAAGACCAGGTCTCAGACGAAGGAAACCGAAAAGAGCGTTAGCCACATGCTAACAATTTTCCTGATTTGTTTTAAGAGATAAGGAGAGAGGCAGTTTTTATCTCTTTCCCATCTGCAAAGAGATGTACCTTTAACCAAGCTCCCTGGTCCTTCCTTGACCCGATAAACCCCTTTTTACTCCAGTGCCGGACCCTTGTCAGTGACTTTGCCATCATTATTTCCATCCTGACCTTCTGCATGCTGGACTTTGTGCTGAACCTGGACACCCCCAAGCTTCACGTCCCCACAGAGATCAAGGTCCTAGACTGCCACTCAGCTTTAAGCCTCAGACATCCTTTAACAAGTAGTCCCTGAAAAATATTGGCTGTGTTGTTGTAGTTTTTGCTGAAAACACATTTTCACTTTGAAAGATTTCAATATTTAATCCATGAAATTTTACAAAGGTAAGTGTTGTTGTGATTTCTGTAAATCTACTAAAATCTTTCTGAAAATTGAAGTTACCCTATTCTGATTAAATATTATGTTCTACTAACTTAACTGTCTTTAATATTCTAATTACATGAACTTGTGTTTCATCCTTTCAAAATCCACGACACATTTCTCTGGTTGTGTTTCTGTCCCTGTATCTCGCCTTTGTCTGTGTGCACAGCTTCGGAAACTCATGAGTGATTTCTCCATCTTCATGTCAATCATGATGTTTGTGGGCCTTGATATGTTAATGGGGCTCCAAACCCCCAAGCTCATTGTCCCAACAGACTTTAAGGTACGGATGCATTTGATGATGTAATGCCTGTGCATTTGGTAATGCTTACACATTCACCTGTAACACGGTGTGACTACAAACATTTGTGTATGCTGACTGGTTTAGTCTTCCATTGAGATTTGAACATATAGTCTCTCCTTCCGATGGATTTCTCAGCCGACTCGCTCAGATCGGGGCTGGATAGTGATGCCATTTGGAAAGAACCCATGGTGGATGTGTGTGGCGAGCTTTGTTCCTGCCCTCCTTGTCACCATCCTCATCTTCATGGACCAGCAGATTACCGCTGTCATTGTCAACCGCAAGGAAAACAAGCTCAAAGTAGGTGATGGTGCACATAACATTACCTACACACCTTTTATTTGATATTTATAGCTGCTACAATTGATGTCAAAGCACTTTGTTGACTGAGCTTTTCAACTGCATTTGCATTTAAAGATGAAACGCAATGTATTTGTAAACATAAATACACTGGTGGTTCAAAAACGTATTTTCAATCAAATTGGCATGATGAAATCAATGCAAAAATAGAATATAAACTACTCCAACTAATAAGTAATTAGTAGGTTATAACCGTGATGACCAGCTCACTTTGCCTTTATATACTTTCATAAAGTTTTTCTAAGCAACATCAAGCTACTGTTTGCTGTGCTTTGAACACACCAGCACTCACTGATCATTGTCACAATCATGATTTGGCTATTGAGCATACAGACCATTTATTTGCGCATAATCCAAAGTCAAGGGAAATTTTAACTCATTCTAGCTACAGTGATGATACAAGTAGATTTAGCGATCTTAATCATTGTTGTTTTAAGTGCGCTTTGGTCCTTCTGTTGTTATTTGAATGAAGACATGGGAAAGAACTTTTCTATCTCATGAAGAACAGTTGGGAAATGCCAGAATAATACACCTGAGAAGGTCTTTGTAACTGCCAGGGCAAATGAATGTGGTGATTATAGCATTCGTAGAAAATAGAATGGTCTTGCTATACTGTCTATTACAGCATGGGACTTTGGACCATGTTTCATTTCTCTGAGGTTCTCTTCCATTCTCTCTGTCCTGCTCTCTGGGGTAGAAAGGGGGTGGGTACCACCTGGACCTCTTCTGGGTTGGAATCCTGATGGCCGCCTGCTCCTTTCTAGGGCTGCCCTGGTACGTGGCAGCCACGGTCATCTCCATCGCCCACATTGACTCGCTGAAGATGGAGAGCGAGACCAGCGCTCCTGGGGAGCAGCCACAGTTCCTGGGAGTGAGGTGAGAGCGAGACAGGGTGTGGGCTGGAGTGATGTTGGTACAGTGTATGAATGGCAGGGCATCACGTAGGGAGGAGGCATTAGAGAGAAGGCTGGGAAGAACAGGTGAAGGAGAATGATGTAGAGCAGAGGGAAGGAGTACTGTCAGAGAGGAGCACTGTGAGGGAGGAGCACTGTGAGGGAGGAGCGCTGTGAGGTAGGAGCACTGTGAGGGAGGAGCACTGTGAGGTAGAAGCACTGTGAGGGAGGAGCACTGTGAGGGAGGAGCGCTGTGAGGTAAAAGCACTGTGAGGGAGGAGCGCTGGGAGGGAGGAGCGCTGGGAGGATAAGACATTCTTTCTTCTCACTGGATGATGTGGGATAATACACTCTTGTATGTATACATGTGTAATATGTTGAGCCTTATTAGTTGTTTTTTTTCTCCCACAGGGAACAGAGACTGACAGGCATCCTGGTGTTTGTCCTCACGGGGCTCTCAATATTCCTTGCACCTATTCTACAGGTAAGAAGCAAAGTATAGAAGTGTTTATTTTCACTAAGATGAGAAAACTGCATAAACAGAGCTACTGTTTACTGTTGGTATTTGTAAAAAACCTTGGTTTTAAACCTTGACAGAGCCAGTGGGCATTTTATAGCATTACAAACTAAAACTGACAAATATCACAATTACAGAAAATAGGTCCTTTAAATTATTATTCACAAAAGCAATGTGCTTCCACCGTTGTTGTCATTTTGCAGACACTGAGATTCTGTGAATGAGGGGCAGCTAAGGTGGTCTGGAGGAGGCAGAGTCAGTCTCAGTCAATCTCTCCTTTCCACAGCATTACTTGACATCCACAGCGAGTGGGTGACTTTGTCTCCTGTGTCCACAGTTTATTCCAATGCCGGTACTCTATGGTGTGTTCCTGTACATGGGAGTGGCTTCTCTCAGTGGTATTCAGGTGTGTATGTGTGTGAGGTGTGTGTGTGTGTGTGTGTGTGTGTGTGTGTGTGTGAGGTGTGTGTGTGTGTGTGTGTATGTGTGTGAGGTGTGTGTGTGTGTGTGTGTGTGTGTGTGTGTGTGTGTGCGCGCACATTTGTTTGTATCGCTGCTCTGGCTGGTTGTCGTTGGCGGTTATTTCAAACTGAGCATGTTCTGTGTCTTAGAAAAGGGACTGGAATGGACTGACATCTTGCTAAACTAAAGAAAATGTGGCTTTCTTTGTTCTGCAGTTTTGGGACAGACTAAAACTGTACCTAATGCCATCCAAGCACCAGCCTGATTTTGCATACCTGCGCCACGTCCCCCTGAGGAAGGTGCACCTCTTCACCCTCATGCAGATCGTCTGTCTGGCTGTGCTGTGGATCCTCAAGTCCACGGTGGCAGCCATCGTCTTCCCTGTGATGGTAACTGCTTGTTGCATTAGACTGCCCAGGGTCTCCAACACAAATAGATGGTCTTCGCTTTACAGATTTGGGAACTTGCTCAAATTGCTTGAGTGTAACATGTGTTTCTGAGAGCACAACATTCTAATGAAACGCACGGTGTTTATTGGATGTGCATTAATAATTATGGCGGCATAAAGTAAATGATAGTAATGTTCTTCCTAAGTAGATTCAAGGTTGCGGGTTTCAGTCCCTCCTGAGTTTCCAGTAAGAAAAGTGTGTACCTGTCTGGTTAACCAATAAGCAGTGTGTATGCTCTTCTCTCTGGGTCTCCAATAAGCAGTGTGTGTGCTCTCCTGTCTGGGTCTCCAATAAGCAGTGTGTATGCTCTACTGTCTGGTTAACCAATAAGCAGTGTGACTGTGTAATGGTTCTGGGATACAGAGGAACAGAGGAGAGGTTGGAGTCTAATGGGCAAAGGGTTTAATGGAACAAACAAGGTAGAGGTATATCGGATCCAGGAACAAAACTAAAAAAAATCACATAAACAAAAGGGCCAAAGAACTACAAGGATCTCATCAAGTCACAAATCTTATGAAAACTTACAAAATCTTAACAACTGGCAAGGAGCTAATACAAGAGGGGAGTTTATGTATAGGAATATTAATAAGGCACAATTAGAGAGGGCTGGGAACAAAAAACGAGGACATAATCAGCAGGAAAGGATAGGACGAAGGGCAGCATCTGGTGGACAGAGGGAGCATGACAGGCAGGGTGTTACATAGTGTTCTGCTGCCTGGTTCTCCAATAAGAAATGTGTGTGTGTGTGTCCTGTCTGGTTCTTCAATAAGCACTGTGTGTGCTCTCCTGCCTGGTTCTCCAATAAGGAATGAGTGTGTGTCCTGTTTGGTTCTTCAATAAGCAGTGTGTGTGTTCTCCTACCTGGTTCTCCAATAAGCAGTGTGTGTGTGTCTTTCCTGTGGTCACATGGTCTCCTACATGTCATGGTCCGGCCCAGCTCCCAGCTGTATTCTCCTGCCAGCAATGATAAGCAAATCTTTGAAATTCCCAACTTGGTTTGTGGTGTCTGTGTTTGGATCCATGCCGAAAGCTCGGCCTGTCCTGCCCTGACACTACCAAATCCTGTATTTTGTTGTACAGGAGAAAGACATTGTGTTCCGGAGAATTCATGACTTTAAATAGCCTTTACTGAGTATGTAACTGTTGTGTGATGGCCCGATGTCTAACTGGTGCATGAAACTATTGGCCAGGAAGAGTGATCAACAGGGCCTTTCTACACAGTCTCTGTGGTCACGTTTTCCACAGTCTCTGTGGTTACGTTTCTCCACAGTCTCTGTGGTTATGTTTTTCCACAGTCTCTGTGGTTATGTTTCTCCACAGTCTCTGTAGGTCACACCACACCAGTGCTCCCCGTAATGCTGGGGGCTCCTATACAGAGGTGTGGTTCTTACAAATATCTGCATGTAGATATCAGGGTTTCACTATGAAATGAGGGTTAAAAGCTGACTGTGTGTATGTCCTCAGATTCTGGCACTGATGGTGGTGAGGAAAATGCTGGACTGGATGTTCTCCCAGCATGACCTGGCCTGGCTTGATGACATCCTACCTGAAAAGGAGAAGAAGAAGAAAGAAGATGAAAAGAAGAAAAATGACACAAGGAAGTCCAAAGGGCGTGAGGTGGCCAGTGATGAGGAGGTACAGGAGACACGATGACAGGAGCCAAAACATTTCGGGTTATATTTATCATTTTCATTCTGGCTCCTGTCAACCTTTTCCTCCATATTCTCCTGTAAATATTTGGATCTGTCCATGTCCTCTTATGTTATCTGTAAATATCATCTTTGTCTCACCACAATACCGTGACATAACTTATCCCAGTTTGTATGTTTCCTGACATGGAATGAGAAGTGTATTTAACACAGCGTGTTTTTGGCTCACTTGTCAGTTTTTGTATGCGTGTGTCTATGTGTGTGTCTGTGTGTGTGCATGTGTGTATGTGCATGTGTGCATGTGTGTACGTACATGTGTGCATGCATTTGTGCATGTGTGTGTATGTGCGTATGTGCATGTATCAGTGTGTGTGTGTGTGTGTGTGTGTGTGTGTGTGTGTGTGTGTGTGCGCGCGCCTGTGCATGTGTGTGTGTGTGCGCATGTGCGCACGTGTGTGTGAGCACTCCCAGCTTTTCCTACATGCTGACTGGCTGTTCACCCTGTGTCTGCTCCAGTTTAAAAATCCCAGTTTTTCTTCTGTCAAGATTGCCATGGAGACCCTGAGTGCACCCTCTAACTGCAGCTCTTCCCCTGCTCCTTCCTGCCCACAAGTCAACACTCCAGCTCTGAACCGTGAGTTCCCTGCCTGCTTGGAACCCCTCCCTTGATCAACCCTCCAACAGAAAATTATTTTGGGCAATGCACAACTCTCATTCACTGTGACCTTTTCATTCATATTGTGTCTGTATAACATGGCCTGTGTATGGACCGTGTGCTTTTGATGTCTGTTCATGGATTAAGTTGGTGTAAGGCCATGAACACCATCTTTTATGTGAAAAATACATCCAGAGTTTTTCATGTTTTTTTGTTGTTTTTAAACTCAGTTTGTGCAGCATTTTCCCTGTATATGTGCTACAGTCATTCTCATTTACACGCTAGAGGAGAATCAAACTGTCCTTCTGTTGCATTGTTCATAGTTTTAGCTCATATTTGCAGGACTCTACAGAGCTTTGTAACAGGTCACTATAACTCCTCTTTTTCATCTTGTGATGTGCTCCCTTCTCACATCCCTCCTTTGCTGCTTCATTCCATCATGCGACCACATCCTTTCTATGCTTTCATCATTCACTTCTTCACTGTGTCCTCCCTCCTTCTCACATGCTCTGTTTTAACTGTGTGTCTGTGTATGTTATCCTGATCAGCACCTGTCAGACTGTCCTGTAGACAGTGCTGACTCAGACCCAAAGTACTGTGTGCTCAAGCTGCACGTCCCATACAGTGACCTGATAAAGTCCTCTGGGAGTCATGCCCACTGGGGTGCTCACTGTGAGGTGGACCATGCCTACTGCGACTGAGAGAGTCTCACACACACACACACACACACACACACACACACACACACACACACACATGCATATGCTGTCAGGTGGACTATGCTTACTGCATCTGAAAGAGTCACACATGCACACCATGCACACACACACACACACACACACACACACACACACATACATATGCTGTCAGGTGGACTATACCTACTGCATCTGAAAGAGTCACACATGCACACACACACACACACACACACACACACACACACACACACACACACTGAGGTGAACCGTGCTTACTGCGACTGAGAGAGACATACAGACACACACATACTCCCAAGTTGACTACACATCCTAATGCTACGTCTGACATATACAGTACTGCCAAAGGCACAATGTCTGAACACCATGAATTTCTAACACTCAGGAAAAGAGTGTTATTTTACACACATATTTGTTACTTAGATCACACAAGACAACTTTTTGCTTAGTATGTATTAATGAAATACTTTTAACAATGACACAGTAATGCATTTAAAACAAGTTAATACATGGTATTAACTGTCCCACAATAAAGTGAAAAAAAAGTTATAGATATTGACATAAAAAATAATACACATAACAGCAATTATCAAGAAATGGAAATTTCAAAAGTTCTGCTAGGACGTAGACTTGCTACGGCTTTTATGTTTTTTAGTTGTACAGCAGGGCCCCATATCCACTGATCCGCAGGGACTTCTGCAAGGAGCGCAAACATATAAAAAAATATATATATATATTGTGTATATATATAAATATATATATATTTTTTT
>JABJVR010004858.1:392-10426 GCA_025773905.1 Chitala chitala | reverse complement strand
CCGGCAACCGCTCGCTCAACACGCTCTTATTTAAACGGACGTTAAATTTCTTCTTGTTTTGCTTTTTCTGCACCACACTCACCATTCATAAAAAAAAAAAAAAAAAAAAAAAAAGAACGGGCCGTCTCTGCAGTGACTCGAAACATTAAAAGGCGCCGTTGAAGCATCTTCACATTGAATGTGTGCAGAATTGCATCTTCCCTTACAGGGGTGCAAAACACCATAATGCCTGTCTGATCACTGTGTCTCTGCATGCTGATTGAAGCAGCACCTACAAAGCAAATGCACACACTCCATTAAGCTGGACTACACACACTGCTTTGTGTTGTGTTTTCTTCTTAATGGACAGAGGAAGATACTGGAAACTTGTGCGCAATCTCACATTACAACAGGGTGTGGAATGCAGGGAAGCCACACTAATTGGTTACTTGGTACTAATGTTAATGCCATGATGGAGCACTGCAGGAGGCTCATTGGCAATGGGGGGAGGGGCACATCTACATTACATTACACGTCTACAATACTGTTGAGTATTCCGTTTATAAGAGGCAGGGGTTTGTGAAAGGCTTTATACAGAGTGAGAGAAAAAGCTGACAATCTAACATGTCTGCAGTGAGTGCTATAATGCCAAAAAAAGGACTCACCTCGTTCCGGTTATTGTGAGTGAGCTTCTTCTCGATATTCATAGCCAACATCTGACTACGGAACGACAGGCTCTTTGTCTTCTCAATAACTTGCTGGTATGGGGACACTGCATTGTTCCCCATCACAACGTGACCCTGGGGAAGAAGAAGGGGGGAGAAAAAAAAAAAAAAAAAAAAAAAGTAACACCCCTATAGGACAAGATCCACCGTTGAAGTTGCAAATCAGAAGGTGCCAGAGAAAAATAAACCTCACCAGTTTGGAGTCTATTTTGGCATCCAGCCTGGCGTTGCGGATGAGGTTGACGATCCACCTTTCGGCCTCGTCTGGGGTCATGTTCAGTTTATCTGCCAGCATGCTGAAACAAAAATGCTCGTGGTAATGGCAGTGCCAGCAACGGTGCCACAGGTCAATAAGCGGGCACTGTAGCACCGCTAATGTAAAGAGTGCAATGAATGGGCATGGTGGCGCCAAGTGTGTAACAGGTCACTGTTAGGGGCCAGAGAATAGATTACGTAACAGTAGTGCCACTCACAGTGTAGTGTAATGGGTCGTGCTAAGAAGTAACAGTTAGGAGTCCAGCCATGCTGTTATGGATGTTCCTCCATGTGGCCACAAAGTACCTGGTCACTACACAATAACCAGCCAGTTTCACTCCACTACTTGCTCTTGCTTTAGTTTCTTTGCGTATCTATTCTCCCTGAAAATGTATGTTTTCACTCTGAATTATGACTCACAACGCAGACACGGTTGTCTGAACGTATCTATCGTTCATGCCTTCTGCTGACTGGACCTCAGCCTGTCAGACTTCTTCCATCAGAGCACTGGGCCAGTATTTTACTGTGAAAAACAAGTGGCTATCGAACACAGACAGGTAACCGCTTAGGAAAACAAGGCATTCACATCCACACGATTTTCTTAATGCACAGTTGGAAAACTTGGCGATATATGGATAGGATCCTTCCCATACTCCTAACCTCTGTACATTCAGCCCCATTAATCTCTCCCTTCCCCTACAACAGAACAAGGCGCAGTATTCCGAATTGACACTCTGCCAAGCTCCTCACGCTATTTTCCGACAATCCCTGCATCCCCTCCTCCATCCTGCATTCTCACAGGGATAATAACAAAAGTCATTTCATAGTGGTTTGGGGCTTACAGATTATTTCCGCGAGTAGTGAGGGCAAAACGCCATCCGCGGAAGAGTCGACAACGCAGAAAGACGAGCGCGGCCAGGAACGGAGCTGTCATTCTAGCTCAATAGCCGCACTGGTGACTGCTCCATTATAAATGTCAATGCAAGGTCACGGCACCAAAAGGGCCCAAACAGTACATCGCAGCAGAAAATCCCGCATAGCGGCGCTTGGCAGTCGCGGGCCCAAAGGTTCTCGGTCCGCATGCCTTTACTCACCAGAGCCGACGGAGCCCAGCCAGGCCCACGAGCCCAGGAGATTCTAATGACAGCCCAGGAGCCGCAAAAGAACGGCGTTCGGTTCATCCGCGTGGCACGCGACTCGCCGCGCGATAAATGTGATTAAAAGTGACATAAAAAAAACAGCCAAAAACTGTTTGCTGAGTAGAGAAGACAGGTAGGCTCAACGAGCACGGTCTGCTTTTAGACCGTGTTACTGGTATATGTCAAACACCCAGTTTCGTATAATTTCTACGTGCATAGCTGAGCGTTACGCATTTAAAAAAAAACATCTAAACAAATAACACTAAAGCTATGGCCATGAGTGTTTTTAGGTCCCCCCTTCCTTCTTCAAACCCGCAAGCTGAAGATAATCCTTTAACTCAGAAAATTAAAGTGGAAAATGTAACACGGAGTGGGCTGTGCACATACAACAACCAACAGCTAGCTAACAAAACCCGACAGTATCGGAAGCAGCAGACCGAGGGATTCAGCTCAAAACACAAGTTGATGCCAAGTCTAGAGATGGGCAATACGGCCCAAAACATTCTTATTTTTTTCTGTATTGATCGATCTCGATATTTATCACGATACAGAATTTCATAATAATGTTCTAGTTTTTAAAGGTAATCTGCCACTAATAGTAGAGTGAATAAACATAACTTAAAATTTAACATCCAACTGTATACAAAGAATACGCTTAATTTCTTGCAGATGATATTTACATTGTAATTTCATGGAGAGGGTTAAAATTAAACACGCAGCACGACTCTGTCGTCCTGCTGTTAGGAAAGACAACCATGTACTGAGCGGTACGCCACAAGCACTTTCCATTTCAGTTTAAAGAAACACTCATTTTATTGAACGTTACACCTAGGGCTGAAACGATTCCTTGAGAAACTCGAGTAACTGAATTAGTTAAAATTGTTGATGTGGCATTTTTACATTGAAGCTATGTTTAACTGATATATTGACAGTTTGCTGTGTTTTATGCCGGACATAGATCCACAACAAATGATGCACAACATGCTACGTTTTGAAGAAAGGAACAAGCTGCTGCTACCGGAAGAAGCTACGTTTGATTGCTTAAGGGTATGGACTGCAAAAAGAGGAGGAGGAAAAAAGTATTAGGGGTGAAAAGAAGAGACTGGCCAGAGAAACCGACAAAGTGTCCAAAGTTTGGGATCACTTCAAGCTGAAAAAAAGAACTCTGTAAAGTGTCTCTACTGTTAAACCGAACTAGCATACCATAATAGCACAACGGCGATGCTTCAGCATCTCAGCAGAAAACCTCCGGTCTAACTATGAAACACACTAATTGCCGACTGCTGACACATTACCAAGCAATCTGTTTTTTTTTTTTTTCCCTTAATCATGGAAGCTCTTTAATGTTCTGCTGTACATGCAATCAACCAATACAGAGTGGACATTCAGTGCAAATCAATATGATCGCTAGTTGAGATGAAGGCTAGCAAAGAATGTACATTAATTGTGGCTATGTAGCTAGTTAAGAACTAACCTCACTTGCAGCAGTGTAATTGCTATGGTGGCTAGTTATGATGTCCCCAGGTTAGCCAAGTTTTGTTCTACAAAACCTCAGAAAATAAAATTCTGCAGTCAATCTGAAATCCCCTAACCGATTAATCAATGGAATAACTGGTATACTGCAGTTATTACTCGATTACTAAAATACTCGATTACTAAAATAATCAACACTTGCAGCCCTGGTTACACCCATAGCTAATTGTCATCAGAAAAAAAAAATTGACAATAATCTATCATTTTACTTGATATAAGTGCTGGGCAGTATTGAAATATGTAGGTGTTAGAGATACTAACGACCGCACGGAAAAAAATCTCACCGATGAATCCACAGCAAACTCAAACTCAGTCTCAAACTCAAACAAGGAAAATAAACAGATTCTAAATGGCATTGGTCAAAAAAATCAAAATTAGATACCATATTTTCTGAAAACCATTTGGCCCTACCCACCATCCACTCCTCCAGACTATTGTTAAATGTGTAGCCAAATAAACAAACATTCAGATTTCTTTGTACAATATTTTGCCTACAAAAGAAAAGCTTTTGTTCAATTCAGTACTTTGCTGAACACCACCAGAACAGCTAGGACTACCGAGAACACGGAACATCCAACACAGCAAACCCAAAGAAGAAAATCATAAAATCTAATTCATTTTGTACATCACAAGACAATTATCCCAACAATCCAAATCAGACCCATTAAGAGGAGGGGGAAGAAAAAAAAAAAAAAAAAAAAGTTTGCTTTCATGATTTTATTTCACTAATCTTTAAGTCAAAGTCTACAAGCAGGTACAGGGCACCCAGTCGCTTTTGCAATTAAAACATTGTGAGCAAAACAACAAATTCCCATGGCAGCGATGGCTATACGGTAAATGACTGCGTTAACGGAGCAGACACCAACTCCCTGGAGCACAAGAATATTCACTGTCATTCCAGTGAGGAGTGTGTCTATAACTATATAACTATATTTCTTGTGTTACATATTTTTCCCTTGTGCTTGTGTTTTTGACCCTACTACCATTAGCGGTGCAACTTTAAAAAGTAAGCGTAAACCCCTAAGGCACAACCCATGGAAAGTTAAAATTTAGGCATTGTTCAATCTGTCAGTACCTTTTGATATCAGTACCAACAGCCAAGCTCATTTGCCATTAACCAGTGTGCTCGGTTCAACGAAACATACTTTCACTTACAGAAAGAGAAGAAAATGGTCCAGTTCTTAATCATAATTTCCCATGAGCACTTAGCGTTACGCAAAGGCAGAGATCAGTGCTGACCGATGGTTTTCCATCCAGGTCCTGACAGCATGCTGTGCGCTATTTGTTCCAGCTGTGATCCTGCTTAATGATCAAAAGTTACCAACGGTGCAAATGGCATAAGTGAAGCCCTGTTCACAGGACCAGCACACCCACAGGGGGATGCCACAGAGACAGCTGACAAACCACTGGTATAAATGGCATGATGCCTGCTGGGACCTCTAAGAACCAGTCAAATAACAGCAGTCATACTCACCCAACAGAAAAACCACAAATTTTTTTAAACCATTACTTCAACAAACCCAAGCCTTTCCCCCCCTTTTCTTACATGTGAATTCCATTCCCGCCATTATCTAATATTTCCCCTGTTTAAAGTCATGAGATCTAAACTGCACAGTACCAGTGGAACTCCAGACTGCCATAAAGAAAGAACAGTGTCTTGCATTAAACACAGAACACTGACACAGACAGGCTGCTATCTGCCAAACACAGCCAGCCAGCCAGCCAGCCAGCCAGCCAGCACGCTTCACTTAATTTTTTACATATCTGATCCAGTCCACTGCTGGGTTGGACCAAACCTGCTCCTTTCAGCAGAGAGCCCCGCCCTTCCTCCACCTGCGGTGCAGGGTTACACTGCAGAACCACTCTGACAAAGCTGCATTTAACCCTCCCACCACCATCGTCAGTCACAAGCACCACGAAGGTCCGGGACACCACTCATACGCAGATGCTGCTTCTTACAAATCTTAAAACCCTGAAAGGTCAGGAGGCACAATGAGGAGCTGGCCATTCAGCAGAGGGATTTACAAGCAAGCAGTAAAATAAAGGGAGGCAAGCGTTACGATAATATTAATGTATCATATAACATCTACATTAAGGCATACAGACAGCATTCAGTTCAGTCCACTGGCCTAACTTATGAGCCTTTTACAAAACCAAAATAGACAGGGAGCCCAACTATTTTTATATTTTACACTTAACCTTTACGGCTGAAGGCGCAACTCTAGATCCTGAGAACGATCTCAATTAAAATGATACATTTGAGTAAACACACATACATTTAAAGTGCTACCAGAATAAGGGGACTGCCTGAATTCATATGCATGGAATTTTCAGAGTTCACATTTTAACTGCCCTTTCCTAGGTTAGAAAGCTTAGCGCAGCATGGTTGTATTAAACTTGTTAGGAGGTGTTTTAAACCTGCACTGGACCTAAGAGGTATTCCAGTAAAATGCACATCTCACCTTCAATACCTGGAGCTTGGCAAAGAGAGCAGCTTTTACTGCCATACCAACACTCCCACTTGGCACACAAAAGTCCAATTATGTTAAAAGGCAAACTCTGTCTTAGAGAATTAACTTCATAACAGGAAATCAGACAGCAGCTGGAAGGCCTGTCCATCCTTAAAAGGCAACGTGATGAAAATGAACTGCAGCCTCCTTTGGAGTCGAGAACCAGGGTTATACAGAAGGACAATCGAGCTACTGATTGTTGGCTCAAACACTCCCATTTCTCTGGTTTTTAGATGACACAGCATCATGCATTTCTGAATCCACAGTAATTTATGGATATGTACTTAAACAACAGCACATTACATACAGATGAAACATTGTTACATCACACTGGTATACATCAAAATCTCCATATGTAATCAACCAATTTCAGTTCAGCTTTGAAACCGTTCCAAAAACATGGTGTGATGTTCAAAGAGCAAGAATTGAAACGTGAACAGAAAACCAGCCATCACTCTGACACAAGTCCAGTTGACCAAAAAGTGGAAAGTTCTACCAAGTCCAAAAACTGGTCTCAACACTGAGAACCGTTCCAACAATCTGGCTGTGAGGTGTGAACTTGTCCCAATTTAACACCCAACCCTATGGGTAAACAGCTGGTATAACCTAGAGTACACCTCCTCTGCTCTCACACCCAAACAGAGGCTACAGTCACAAAACGCTGAACCAATGGATATTACACTCTGGGGGGGGGGGAGAAACACCCATGGACTAAACATCTGCATAACTATTTGAAGACTTAACTTTTGTTCAGTCTACCACCATTCCTTTCAAAGCGCAGTCAAAATAAAAACCTACATTCCATTCCCAGCAACAGTGCACTCAAGAAATTGACACTTGTGCTCACACAGCAAGGGACCAAATAAGTGCGTCTCTGCAATCAGGCTAGATTCTGAAAAACATGGAGAAGTTGTGCTTCCTAAGCCGGTTCAGACAGCTTGACATCACCAGCGGCTCCGTACTCCAGCTAGCGTGGCAGGCCTGTCCATCTGTGGGCTCCACCGTGTCTGGGTCGTCAAGTCCTACAGTGACCTGTACTGGACATCAGCACTGAAACGAGACTAAGCTGGGACAGAGGGAAGGAGGAAAGGAGGGGGAAACGAGGAGAAGGGGGTAGGGAGAGGCAAAGAGAAAGAGGGGAAAGAGATGGGTAAGGACAGAGAAAGAGGGGAGGGGAAAGAGGCCTCACCTGATGCTGATACACTGGTGGATACGGCAGA
Source organism: Chitala chitala (assembly GCA_025773905.1). Lineage (NCBI taxonomy): Eukaryota > Metazoa > Chordata > Actinopteri > Osteoglossiformes > Notopteridae > Chitala > Chitala chitala. The sequence continues at coordinate 3,065 of JABJVR010004858.1, read as the reverse complement.
AAGTCTCAAAGATAAAGAGGCGGGCGTTTTCAATGAAGTCCTCCAGGCATGCCACCAGGAAGAAGTCATTCACCAGGACCTGCAGGACAGCCAAAACGTGAGCAAAGGAGAATTAACACAGTGAAACACCCAGGCAAATACGAGTCGCTATATCATTAGTCCCTCACAAAAAAAAAAAGCACTGTCTACGATTGGACCAACTTTTCTTCTGTTCTGAAATAATCATCTAATAAAAATAGCACACTCAAAGGTGCTCGAGCCTTACTAGCAGAGAAGGGTCTGGAGAAAACAAGACAGGGTCAAACAGCTGAGGACAGCTTCAACAGAAGCTCAAACAAATGCAAGGAGCGCTGTTCATTTCCGCCACTAGTCACCTTGGCAACGCACTCAAGCCGTCACGCCGAACGGCAGGAGCATTATGGCTCATTACTCCCAAGTCTGACGAGTCACCCTCGGCTGCGTTATCTACCATTAAACACAGTCCTGAATCGTACGCTCTTCACAAACATTTTGCATCGTTGCTTCCAGCTAAGCAGAGGCACGTTTAACGCCAGTCACATTCAACATTGTAATCTTCCCAAACGTACCCAGAGCTGAGCACTCGCGGTCAGGATGCGTAACGCTGCTTAGCGTCACCGCCTCTGCTACAGCAAGGTCAGGCCAGAAGCCAAACACGCCGTTTCTACTACACCTCATCGTTGCTCACATGGTTTTACTGCCACAAATAAAACAAGAGCATTTGTTTCAGTTACTGCCCCCAACAGCTGGAGCGGGCCTCGCGCACGGGCCCAGCGGCGCCCTTTCCGCACGAAACCCGACTCGAAAAGGTCCGCTCCGCGTGAGCCGGCCCCACATCTGACATCAATTTCACCCTGGGGAGCCCAGCGCAGCGGCAGGAGCAGGCAGACGGACCGTCCTGAAATCCGGAGCAGACCAAAGTTCATAATTTTCCCTCTCAATTACAACAAACCGCTGACGGGTCCGGCACGAGAGATACGGAGGATTATTCATTTGGGGAAGCTTTTTTAATCTCACATTTTGGCAACGACCATCACTCAACAGCAGCAACATAAACGCACAATCAACTACCAGAGCATCGCTCGGCTCTTTGGGTTCCCTGGTAATGACAAACAATCGCTGCATTAGGTACCATAATTAAAGCCCATCGTTAAATACGGCTGTATCTGCTATTTTTCAATTTGCTGCAAAATATCGTGTTACAGGGGCACGGAACATTGAAAAGAGCCTGAATAAAACATGCCTTTAGAAGTCAGCTGAGGGTCATCAGGGCTTCTTCCTGCTCAGACCTCGAACCTCTGAGGAGACCTGACAGAGCTAGACTCTGCAGCAGAGTTTGAGTCTGAGGAACACTTGAAGGTGCTCCTCCGCTGCTGTCAACCTCAAGGCCATCCTGACTCACAACACCCGACTCATCGGCCGAGTCAGCCAGAGCAGACTGTCAGATTGCAGATACCTGAACACCAATCTGACTTTATTACTGTGCAAGACCAAAAACTCCACTATTGCCACCACCAAGAAAATCACAAAAATCCCACAGTATATACATAAAATGTGACACTACATACAACTACTGTCTGGCATAAATAAATCTCATTTAGGCACAAGCAAAATATACAAGGGCTACATTAATTTGACCACAACACAGGATATTTACGTGGTAGTTCATTAACTAAGTAACAAAATTACAGGTTTTAGCTTTTCCTGAAAGCTATCAAACTGTGTTTTACGTACAAATGCACAGCACCAACTGGGTTAAAGCAGACCCTTAAAAATCCTTGACTTTGATTCCAATTAAAATAAAAATTATATACTGAATCACACCATTTCAGGCCTTTCCTGTTCCATGACTTCCCTAAATGGAAACACATTCTGCGTCCTGTACAGTAAATATTTTAGTAAGGACTTTACTTTTCAAATTAATAGGAAACAAATGTTTTTAGATTAGCCGTTTAAGCATTTCTGTTTCTTGGGTAAAGCTGCACCAGTTAAAACAGTTGAAGACGTTCTAAACGCACCTAGGTGAAGAGTAAACGACCCTTCTGCATGGCAAGGTACCCGACGGGACGTGAAGCGGGCAGTGAAAATCACATGGTATCGTTCCTTGTGGAAACTACGTCAACTTCACAGCCTCCTCTGTCATGAGTGGAGTTTGTCTGGAATTCATCATGGCTACATAAAGGAGACACCCTCCTCGTATTTTCTTACGGTGCCAAACCCCTAAACGCATTATTTCCTTGTCGCGACGCCAGCAGAAGAACTTTAACGTAGCTGACGCTTCCGAATTGTGGGAAACTTTATCTGGAAGGAAGGATTTCTGCAACGTTCGGGTCAGTTCAGTTCAGACGCATCAGTGCATGCAAGCAGATGTAAACCGACCCTGTAACACGTTAACATAAAAATAACAGCAATATTAGCATGCATTAGTTAGGTAAATTTTTCAAATCCGTAATCTTTAACCGTCTTTTTACAAAAAAGCAAAAAAATCTGTATCGCATTGACTATCCACTACTGTGTTGAACATTCTGACGAAAAAAAAAAAAAAAAAAAAAAAAAAAAAAAAAAAAAAAAACAAAAAAAAATTAAAAAAAAAACCACACCGGGGCAACGTATGGCCCGAAGGCCAAAACCGGCCAGTTGCCGGGACCGGACCGG
>JABJVR010004857.1:2675-12771 GCA_025773905.1 Chitala chitala | reverse complement strand
AAAGGAACACAGGGGTGAGACTGAAAGGAACACGGGTGAGAGTGAAAGGAACATGGGGGTGAGAGTGAAAGGAACACAGGGGTGAGACTGAAAGGAACACGGGTGAGAGTGAAAGGAACATGGGGGTGAGAGTGAAAGGAACACGGGTGAGAGTGAAAGGAACACAGGGGTGAGACTGAAAGGAACACGGGTGAGACTGAAAGCAACATGGGTAAGAGTGAAGGGAACACGGGTGAGAGTGAAAGGAAGACGGGTAAGAGTGAAAGAAACATGGGTAAAAGTGAAAGGAACACAGGGGTGAGAATGAAAGGAGCACAGGTAAGAATGAAAGGAACACGGGTGAGACTGATAGGAACATCGGTAAGAATGAAAGGAACACGGGTGAGACTGAAAGCAACATGGGTAAGAGTGAAAGGAACACATGGGTGAGAATTAAAGGAAGACGGGTAAGAATGGAGGTCACACAAAGTGAGAATGCACATCATGTTGTCAGTGCTATCTGACATAAGATTAGTCTCAACACCATGTATGGTTACCAACCCAGGGTTTTGAAACAATATTACATGAGATACAAATATTTAGTGTACTTGCCAAAAATCATGGTGTTGTTAACAAAGGTGGACTCTTGAGAGAAGACAATGCAGGAATCATTGCTTCAATGGATGGGCATGGTTAGAAAAAGGAGAGTGAGAGAGAGAGAGAGAGAGACAGACAGACAGACAGACAGACAGACAGACAGAGAGAGAGAGAACTGAGTGCTAACCAATCCAGTTTTAAGACCATAAGTTAAACCTATACACATTGGTAAACATCTTTCCGTCTGTGTCTGTAGCAGTGTGCTTTTTAATGCAGCCTATCCTGAATGCATATGCTTTCCTGATGTTGTGTTGAATGAGACCAACATTTGTAACGGAAATGAGTTTGAAGAAAACTGTAGTGACACTATAGCAAATGATATTAAAAATTGTTTATATAATGCAAAAATACATAAGACAACCAAGTTGTTTCTTGAAATAAAGGTGAATAAATCCAGCATCATAAAATTAGCATAATGTTTATATTTTTTCATTTCTAGGAAACAAGACCTCACAGAGTCCGTAAATGCTTGTTAAAGCCAGCTGTGGTTACTTTAAAGATCAATGTACCTGGTTTCTTTCACTTCAACACCACAGAGACAATCCAGGGTGTAATTCCCTTTACCGTGTTTTAGCATTGTGCTTGTAATGGACATTGCTTAAATAATTTTGTGTGGGGATATTAATCTGCATGTGGTTCTTATATAATAGTTTTCATATAAGTTTTGATAAATTTGAACACTGTTAAGTAAGTCATCTAACCTGAAGAAATGGTTCTTATTGAAAGAGTAGAAGGTCAGCAATCATTTCCTTAGTATACATATTCTCAGCTCTCATCCTTAGGCTGTACATGAGTAACCAAACATACACACTTTATTTGCTGATACTGTACTTTAACAGCTTGTATCTGATGTTTTTACCCTGATGTTTAATCTTCTTGGATCTGTCATACTGAAATGATTTTTTTTTTATTCTCAAACAAGCTAAGCAAAGGTATAACTTGGTCTGGTCATGTGAGCTCAGTCAGGTCCTATGAAGTCAATCAGGTCTTGTGAGCTCAGTCAGGTTCTGTGAGCTCAGTCAGGTCCTGTGAGCTCAGTCAAGTTCTATGAAGTCAATCAGGTCCTGTAAGCTCAGTTAGATCCTGTGACCTCAGTCAGGTCCTGTAAAGTCAGTCAGGTCCTGTGAGCTCAGTCAGGTTCTACTATGAAGTCAATCAGGTCTTGTGAGGTCAGTCAAGTCCTGTAAGCTCAGTCAGGTCCTGTGAGCTCAGTCAAGTTCTATGAAGTCAATCAGGTCCTGTAAGCTCAGTTAGATCCTGTGACCTCAGTCAGGTCCTGTAAAGTCAGTCAGGTCCTGTGAGCTCAGTCAGGTTCTACTATGAAGTCAATCAGGTCTTGTGAGGTCAGTCAAGTCCTGTAAGCTCAGTCAGGTCCTGTGGGCTCAGTCAGGTCCTGTGAGCTCAGTCTCTTATTCCTCATATTATTCTGAAATCTTCATGGCAGAGGACCAAAGCGTTAAGCTGTGCTACATTATTGGCCAGTTCTGGGAAAGATGTCTTTGCTTCTTACAGTATGGGGAAGGGGGGTATTTGTGCCCTGTTCCTCATGGAGGGGGGTGAGCAATGCTAGTTGGTTATTGAACTTACACGAGACTTACTCCATAAAGGAGCACTTCATTGGTGTTGTCTGAATTTGAAGAGAACTCCATCCAGCCACCCCCAACATTTTTCAGTTCGTCTTGGGCTTTCATGTCATTGGAAATTGCTGCAATGAGGAACCATTTTCCAAATATCTATAAAACAAACATTAGCATTAGTAGGTGTGTATTTGAAGCAATGGTTTAAAAACAATGTATAAAAAAACTTTGAAGGCAGTAGCTAATATAAACAAGATTTTCTTATGGATGTAAATAAGAATATTTATTAACTAAGATGATATGTTCAGTGAAACAACTCATTCAAGTCAGCAAGTTGGAGATGAAACAATATTGGTGAACAGACCTGTGGTTGGTCATCTGGGTGGAGCAGACTGCTCTGGTTCTTACAGCCAGTAGGAACAGCTGGAGTCCCAGAGATGAGGCTGACGACTGTGACAGTCAACAAGACCTGCATGTTATTTCAGACACCAATGTAGGCATGACTTGCCTGGTGGTTCTTATATACACGCAGCATGCTGGTCACCTGGTGTTTCTATGTGTTTGTTTAGACACATGGCCAGTATTACAAAATTAGGTCGACTCTTTCAGCACCAGACGAAATGCTGACCCTTCTATAAAATGATAAATTCTGCCACAGACTGAAGTTTCCTCCTGAATCTTTTCTGCTGTTCTCTGTCATGTTTTTAAACATCATTCACTATTTAAACAGTGTTCCCTACCTAACACACTAAACTAACATCAGTGGTTTGTGAAAACAGATATTTATGATACAATTTTAGGCCGTCCTCATTCAGACAGAACACAACTTTATTGCTGATTTTGCAATTTGGCTTCTAATCATGTTTCCATTTAATTTATACATAACTGCATTATGAAACATTGGAAATGTAGTTTCATTAGCCTGTTTTTCCCCTTTAACATCACATGATAAAATGTTTGATAAATTGTTGTATTCCAGTACATGTATTCTCTGTGCAGGTTTGCTGTTCTGTATTGTCATTGTAACAGTCATGATGTAATTCGCCATATCAGTGTGAAGCACTTCTGCTGTGGGCTATCAGAAGCGATTCAACACTTCTGCATGATTTTGGACTGTGATGGGGAATTGTGAGACCAGGAGAACAAGGAAACTGGACTCCAACAACCAGGAGCTAGATTTGAGCCTTCAGTCCTGTAGGAATATGACACTTAATCTGGTTTACCACCATAAAACCCACATAACTGGGGTTTCCTTAATGAAATAAAATCAACTGCACCTTAGGCAGAGGGTCTGAACCAAAGGAGCCTAAAAACTGTGTTTAAATGAGAGCGTGTACTGGGTTCCAGAACTGGATGTAAATAATAACGAACAGAAAAGCCAGCACAGTCCTTGGAAGGTATTATCCCTGTTGCTGCTGCAGACAGCAGCCTCGTTATCTAATTATAAGTCCCACCCACTGGTTAATTTGTTCTGATTCAACTTATGTCTTGTTTGGTTGACTCTATTTAAGTCAGGTTTTTCTTGTTTTTGTAGCTGGGTTTTCCTTTATTTCTAGTTCTGTTCTTTAAGTGCTGTCTTTGTGTAGAAGGGCTGTGTTCTTGGTTTTGCTGTGTTTAGCTTTTGTCCTGTTTGGCTCTGCAGTTGTTTGTCTTGTTTCTTATATAAAGGTTGAGAAATCAGTCTGCACTTTAGACTCAACGATCCCACTCATTACAGGTACGTTTAACTTAACGTCGTCTGTCAGAAAAAAAATGTATAAAATAGACTTCTAAAATGTTTTTGTAAGCTTTTAATCCATTTCTGTTTTTCTTTGTACAGATGTTGAACACAGTTTTCTCGGTTTAATTTCAGCTTTTAACATCGCATATTTATGTATGCAATTTCATTAATTCTGGCCTTTCTCAATAAGCTGGAGTCCCAGATGTAGACGGTGGTGTATTTTGATGCACTTCTGGAGAGAATAGTAAGAACATCATGTTATTGTACTGTGGTCAGGGTACACTGCTTTCTATTTTAGTAATTTTTATTCCAAAAACATAAAGGATGAATGAAATGTTGTAATCTGTAACATCAATACGGTGAAGTGTTGTGTCAGAGATTCAATAAGACCTTGTTTTGAGTCCATGTAGAATGGCGGATCCAGACCCAGACAATTCACATATTTTGTATACATGCCCACATCAGAACTACTCAGAGTTGTGTTTCGTCCTGCACAAAACGGTCAGAAATATGAAATCTGTTACTCTGGGAGCACAGCTGAACTCACTGATGGATAAAAAAACACGAGACATGCTCACCCCACAGGTGAATGAACTGGTTATGGGTTCCCTCCACAGTTGACATTGTGAGACAATCTGAACAGCCACTCAGGAAATTCCCCTTATAGTTAAAATTACCTCCATGGAAATATTGTGTAATATTTAACAAAAATTGAATACAATCTTTTCAATATATGCAATCACACAGTAACACAGTAAAAATGTAATCACAGAATAGCACATTTAATGATGTGTTTCTAAGATAATCTGGCTATTGCTTTCCACATAAGCACTATGGTACTGAATGTGCACAAGAGCTTCTTACCAAAGACCATGGAGTTGTTGATTATGGTTGTGTTCACTGAGTGGGACTCATCCCACAGTTTCCTGACACAAAGGCACAAAGGAGAAGTTATGTGATGGCTTTGTGTTTCACCATGCCAAGACACCTAAGGTTCTGCATGGCCTTACATGCTTCCTGAAAATTTTAAGAGCACGGTGCTGGAGTTTACAGACATCAGGTCCATCCACACTTCATCTAGGCCACCGAGTGCAGATGAGTAATTCTTGCAACTAGCCGCTGCTGCAATCAGGAACCATCTTCCAAAAATCTGCCAAATTAAAACACACATTTTACCACATCTGTCTCACTGTGGCATGTATGACTCTAATCAGGCTGGGAATGCCAGATCATGATAGAAACATGACCACTTAGTGGTCTGCACAGTGTCTAGATCTTGTTCCAAATCTCCAGTGTGTTCATCTTTGTGCACAGACATCAACTCTTTAGTCCACAAACAATATTGACTTGGCATGGCATGGCAGGTCTCCGTCCCTGAACACAAGTAGGAGAAATGGGACTGAGCAATGCCCAAACACACAGTAAACCCACCTGAGAGTGGCTGCTCAGGTCCACCTGGCTGAGGTGATTCTCACAACCAGTGTGTGCTGCTGACGGGCTCAGAAGGCTGAGCGCGATGATAAGCACAGAATACATGATGGTACAGCTGGTAACCTTCTCTACAGCAACCGGAGGTCGTTATTAGGGCTGCACTCTCACTGACTGCTAGGCATGACAGTGATATATACACGCACACACTCTGTCCAAGATAAACATGAGGGATTATTTATCCTGTCATGACATGATATGGCTTCATTCCAACTGCTCTGTCCGTTTTTTCTAATTTTCTTTTTGGCCTGGTTTGTAGCTTTAATATATTTAATTACATTTTATACATAAATTCATTAAAATTTTTACAAAACTGTGTTCATTAAAACAAAAAAGTCCCAATGTCAGCCACTGACAGATGACTGAACTGAATGAACAGTTTGTGTGCATTTCATAATAATAATTAAGTGTAGTTCGACCATGTTTTGAAATGTTTGCATCTGTACTACATCAATAAACACATCAGTGATGAAATGTCTATATCAAACACCTGATTAACATTACGCTTGGTATTTTAATGTAATACGTACCAGTACCTTGAGCTGTACTGTATATTAGCAGTGTGTATGAACTATCACTGGTAACCCTAGACCTGATAGTTAACCATGCATTTGAGTTTTCAGTTAAGTGTCTTTGAACTTTTAGTTAATGGTGTCTTTAAGCTGTCTTTGAGTTGTCAGTTAATGGTGCATTTGAGCTATCAGGTAACTGTGCATTTCATTTTTATTTAATATGTAGATCTTAGTTTTGGGCAAGAATTAAAACATTGATCTGCAGTATGTTATGTTCTGCTTCATTTAGTTTTTAAACATAACATATATCAATTATTTTGTGTAGTGTCAACTGGATAATTAACAGTGGCCTGCTCATGTTTGTCTCATGTTTGTCTCATGCGGAACAGTGGAAGGATGGATGGTTGTCATGTAGCGCCATCTCTGGGCCAGGATGAACAGTGACAGTGTTACAAATGTAGTTTGACCACTAATAATTTTCTTGGTTTCTGCCTCACTTTCAGGGTCAACAAAACATGGTCTGTAATAGTTGTTGTCATGTAGCTCAGGAATTCACACATCCTGAAATTGACCCAGCCTGACACTCTTGCAAACACAAGAACTGTAGCCTTGCACAGTCCTCTGTGTGAGATGGGCAGAATTACTTCTCTGCATTTTTTCCATACCCTAGGGGGACGGTGGGCAGCCACATGAGGAGCTAGCATTTGAGTCTTGCTCAAGGACACTCCTGGCTGGGATGGGATTCAAAGGAGGAAACTTTTGCATCCCATCCTGATGTTCTCCCCATTTATCTGACTGGATTGCTACTCACATATTCCACATATCCACAGACTAATGTAATGGCTATATGTATATATGGAAGGGATATTGTATATTGGAGCTCAAAAGACATATGGTTAGTGGGGGATGGCCAGGCAGGTGACCCTGAACCTCTGGAGCTTTTCTTTCTCCTTCCTTGTTTACATGTTGGATTCTTAGAAAAATATTAATTGTCAGACATCTGTAACCATCAAACTGTTGTTCTCAGAAATGCGCTTCCACAACGGTGTTTCAAAGGCTTTTCAGCTCATGGTTACACACTCAGTGACCTCACTGATATTGTCACTAATTCACTTTTCATTACTACGAGCCTTTAAAATGCATCATGCTGGATCAAAGCCAGATTTTTTATACATTTCTCTAAAGTAACAAAATACCCATCTCTCCAGCTTCTCTGTACATGATGTTTTACATCTTCAACTCCTGTTAGCCCTCATTTACTTTATTTCCTTTCAGCTAAAAGCCTTTTACCACAGTGTTAGAGAGAGGTGTGAGAGAGAGAGAGAGAGAGAGAGATGGGGGGAGGGGGGAGAGGGAGACAGAGAGAGAGTGAGAGAGAAGGAGAGACAAATGGGGGTGGGAGAGCTCCTAGATGGTTGCCAGGCAACTTGACATCACAGTGACGAACTTCCCCACCTAAAAGCTTTTAACCCGATCCATGCACAGCCCCCGACCCCAGCTAGGCCTATCTGGTGAGATGGGAGGTGGGACCACTCAGCCCTGGGACTATTGAGGCCATCAGCAGGCCTCCAGACAAACAGGAGAAACCTTCTTCTCCATATCATCCCCCCTCTCCAAACAAAGCTGTTTGCACTGCAGTTCTGCAAGGCACTGGGCTTATTTGGTAAATGAAATGGCCACAAAGGACAGACTGGCTTTCACAAGCATGGGTCATAATGAGAGGCAGAGGCGGGCAAGGAACTGGACAGACACAGAGATGAAGGCTCTTGTGCACGTGTGGGAAGAGTTTGTGTCAGAGCTCCGGGAATCCAAGAGAAACGCAAAAATCTACGAGAAGATGGCAAAGAGATTCTTGGAGCTTACGGGAGAACATCGGCACAGGGAGGAGATTAAGATGAAAATTACCAACATGAGTTTCCAGTACAGGCAAGTGCAAGAAAAGCCATTTCAATGTGTAGAGGTCCAGAGGTGTGTTTAGAAACAAGAACCTCAGTTCATTTGGCTCCTCCCTAAAGGATGGTGTTTTTCTTACTCTTAGAGGGCAGTATATTTCTCTCTGGTGAGGGACAGTTGCACCAAGGCCTTTGAGCCATGTTAGCAACCCTGCACTACTATGGACACAGTAACATCAAAAGCCAGTTTTCTGCAGTTTTCCAAGGAAAAAGCTAGGAAACCAAGTCCATCTATGAGGTGGCACTTCACTACCAGCTTGAAGGACAGAAAAAGTGGAAGGAGCTCTTACAGTGTGCAGGAAGAATGCAGTGGAGCTTGAACACTTAAGCACATGCCAGTCAACAGTAGTATTGCGTGATCTGAGCTTCCCCAAAAGGTGTACAGGGAGGGGCTGTTATCTTCTGTTCTGTTCATAACTGTAACATCAGGTCCTCCCAGCACATTTAAGTACCTTTGTTGAGAAAGGTGCTATATAAAAACAGGATAAATTGAGCTGAACAGAGAGATATTATGATGTGTTTCTGAGTGCTGCCCTGCCTTTCATCACTTTTAAGGTTTTGTCAGGGTTTTTTCCCTGAAGGACTAATGTGGTAGCTACCTATGTGTGTGTGCTATCATTTGTGGTTACAGAAGTAATATCCTGTGTCACTGTGTCATGTACCTAAGTGATCCTGACTGCAGTCATGTGAGTTTGTGACCTTGTGCAGTGAAGTGACTGATTGACTAACACATGACTGTAAATAACCTTGTGGCGCTCTGTCGGTTTGTCTTTCCTCTTCACAGGAAAATGAAATGCATGGCTAAGAGTGGAGCCCCTTCCCCAGAGTGGCCCTACTTCAAAGCCATAGACAAGATCCTGACTCAGTCCTCGGATCCAAGTGAACCACATACTTGTGAAGTTCAGCCGACAGTTCTGACCAGAGCCCGACCCGAGCCCAAGTCTGCACTGAGATCCCCATCACCATCAGGCTTCCTGCCTGAGTACACAGGATCATCTGAGGAGCAGGACGCACCAGAAGAGGTGGGACATTCTGACAGCTCGGCCAGCCGGCCATCCCCGGTGTCCAGGTAAGACACTAGTTTGACCTTTTGTCCTTTAATAGGTGCCAGCAGTCAGCTTCAAAGTCTATGTCCCTACAGATGAGGCATCCTGTGTTCTGAACCATGACAGGATCTCAGCACATCAGATCTGTCTAAAATACAAGTGAGAACTGATCACAGTACCGTTCACAGTTCTCCTCAGACTCCTGTGAGGACAAAGAAAGTGCAGCAACAGGCCCTGAAGAGGAGGAAGGTACGTGTTCTAGAGGCCATGCTGCAGGAGCAGAAGAAGATAGGCCGTACTCTGGAAGAGGTCTGCAGGGAGGTGCGCCGTGTTATGCACCAGCAAAACTTCCTGCAGGTCCAGAGCCTGCAACTTCAGGAGCGCATGATGAACCTGCTGGAAAAGATGATTCCTGGGCCCACACAATGCCAACCCATGGCTTCTGCAGCAGCCAGAGAGTCAAGAGCAAACCAGGCCTGATCCTGTAGCATTTACACACACGTGCGTGCATGTGCGCACACACACACTCTCACCTCTGCAGCCTGGAGAGTGCTGAATAAAAGAGCATACTGCTCAGTCTGTGTTAAACCCAAGACCAGTGTGGATTATGGGTTAGGGATAGGGCTTTTCATATTATCTTTCGTGATGTATGTGGACCAGGTTTAAACAGCAGTGTTTAGCAGCACTACTTGACCACAAACTTGAGAATATCCTGGGAATGCAGTGGACATGATGGACATGCTTCTCATGCTTACAAAACTCATGTCTGTGTTGGACTCATCACAGGCAATAATAATAACACTGTGACAAACAACATTAAAACACACAATAAAATGCCTTTTATTACTGAATGTATATTTTTTTCTGTAACAGAATTAATCTGTCAGAGAAAAAAACTTGTTATACACCTGAACACAATGTAAGGTGTAAGTTGATCCAATTTTATGGGGCACCCAACAATTATAGATCCTCCGCCTGAAACATTTTGACACCACATTGACAAGCAAGAAACTTCTGTTCCTGTTCCTCTTTCCCATCACTGTCACTCTGTTCCCGTTCCTCTTTCCCATCACTGTCACTCTGTTACTATTCCTCTTTCCCATCATTGTTGCTCTGTTTCAGGTCCTCTTTCCCATCACTGTCACTCTGTTCCCGTTCCTCTTTC
>JABJVR010004856.1:0-51228 GCA_025773905.1 Chitala chitala | reverse complement strand
TCTGTTATTTGAAAAATAAAAGATACTATATATATATATATATATATATATATATATATATATAAGTTTTCAATCCAAAATTTGCAATCAACAGGAGACATAACTTCAAATCTCCTGGCCAAATGTGATGGGCCGTTTGCTCTGAATGTCACAATACATTTTTGGGATATGAAGTTGCACTTTTTATGCTGGTCAGAATTTGACAATGGCAGACGGCCAAACCAAGCAGCTGCTTCAAAAAACTGAAGGAAGTGCTCGACTTCATTACCTACAGTAGGTGGGATCCACTTAATCACACTGCAGAGTTTTCTGTCACGCATGGTTATATCTTAATCGTCTTGCTCCAGTTAAGCCTTGGAAAGGTACTAGGCTGAAGCTGAAAGGCACGTCAATGCGTGCAATACTTCCTCTGGTGACCTACTCTAGATTGAAGCATTAGAGTAACGTTGTGATTTTGTTCTGCAGAACGTGCCTGTCTCCAAAATGAACATTGGCAGTCAATTCATCCTGTAGTGCAGCAGCAAGAGGACAAAAAAGGAAATTTGCAGGATTCCATTATCTGTGTCTACTCAGAGTTCTCACAAGTGCAAGACTCTCCAAAGGTAAGATATTATATACTATAGTATAAGATAAAATATTTCACTGGGTAACTGTAAATGCATGTGTCAAAAGCCACATTTACAAGCTTTTCAGATCATGAATAATGTTGGGTTTAAGGTTGATTATAAATAGGTTTAACAGTGCAATTATTTGAATATCAAAACAGAGGCCATTGTTTTAATTCAGTTATAACCAAGAGATTACAAATTGGGAATTCCAGATGAGTTCATTCACACACATTGGTTGATGTTGTGTCAGCCATGTTCATTCCATCAATCAAACATCAATCAATAAAAATGGTACAAAAATAACATGAAACCAAACGTTTCCATTTGCCTGCTTTCTAGGCTACATTCTGGTGATACGTTCAGTCTCTATCCTACTGAGTAAAAACATAAAGATGATTCAACACGGTAACCACCCATCAATCTTGCAGAATATTACTCCTTTATCCTTCTCCATGTGCTTCTATTTCTGTCACATTTTTGGTAAAAGAACTATGTTCAGAACTCTGGGAGTGTATAAAATGTTGAATTATACACACATACATACACACACGCATGCACGTGTGCGCACACGCCTCCCTTAATTTGCTGAATTTGATCTAGTACTTTAAATCTTAAATCTCTCGTCTGTACTCTAGAACCATTGGACTTCTTCTGAGACCTGCAAAACTTTGGCCAACTATTCTGATACCTCTGATGCCTTCCATTGCCTGGATCACACACTGAGTCCTTTTGGGAGGTTTTAAAGTAGGAATCTGTCAGAATGATTAAATTGCTTTTTTCACTGATACAACAGCTTGTGTGGCAATCCTGCGTTCAGAATGTCCTTTCACACAGCTGATATATTCCACTAAATTGAATATATCAGAATATATTCTTTTTAAATGTTGAAAGCTCAAGGGTAGCTTGGACTAGGTTTGCAGACCTGCAGGCCTTCACGACTTCTTTGAAAGTGTCCATGTCAAAGCTATTTGCTGTATTGGACATGGCCTTGAAAGGCGACTAGTTCTTTACTGCAGGCTGGCGTGCAGCTGATCATCGGCTTTTCCTTGAGAGATAACAGATGTGTGTCCACTAGAGGTTTTAAAGTGATTCCAGACAGCCTACGTCTCTGTTTCAGAACTAACATTTCCTGCAAGGACCACTCCTGCATTGCAGTGAAATGGAAATGTTTACATGAAACTGCCCTCGGAAATCTGTCTAGTTAGAGATGAATAAGCATAATCTTATTTGTGCTTGTTGCTTAGCAACTGGACATGAGCGTGCATAGGCTTTGGTTTTGAGCTGAGAAAATTGAATTTGATTGGGGTCATCTTTCACATGGGCGTCGAGTTAGTAAGAGAGCGTCTCCATTTTCCATTTTACCTCACTTAGCTCAAAGAGGGTGAAACGGGGGAAGTATAGCACTCATTCAGTCGGGCTAATGCACAGCAGAGATGGAGAAGTGAGTTGAGGCAATGTCAGGGCTCAGCCATGTGGTCTGGTTTAGACGTAATGGCTCCTTGAATTGGAAGAGCAAGCGGGGAGTCCCATCTGCAGTAGCATCCAGGAGAAATAGCATGAGGGAGATGTAGGGCCGAGCAGAAACTGCAGATGATAGCAAGTAACTCAATGCTGCTTTGCAGAGCTCTCACAGAGCTGCCCGTGGGTGATAACTAGGTCTCTGATTCTTTGCCTTTCCCAAGGATAAAAAAATCTATTCTACAACAAACCAAAGTCAAAGAAGCAGGACAAAGATGTATGAACCAAAAAAAAAAACATAATAAGATCATAGAGAACTTCACTTGTTTCAATAAAGAGAAATTGGTACTATTTAAATGAACACAAGGCATAAATCACACATTACCTGTTGACTTAATTGAGGTGTGCTTGTGGTGGACATGTGGTGCTTTAATAACTGAATATATGGTTCTACTATGAAATTTTATTTGAATGTGACTTTTATATTTTGTTATTCGTGTTAAGAATGTATACATTACCAAGTGCTCACGTTCAGTACCATAGACCCTAGGGGTCTGAGGCAGTAATGCTGTT
Organism: Chitala chitala; assembly: GCA_025773905.1. Taxonomy (NCBI): domain Eukaryota; kingdom Metazoa; phylum Chordata; class Actinopteri; order Osteoglossiformes; family Notopteridae; genus Chitala; species Chitala chitala. The sequence goes on along the minus strand of JABJVR010004856.1, from coordinate 48,589 downwards.
GGTTGAAGCATCATTCTGTTAATGTATGCTACTGTTAGAAAATTAAATTTGATAATGGGATGTGAGATCCTGCGAGTAAGGTATTGTAGAGAGTTAGTATATGGTCTGATAGTAATATTTCATTGTTCCAGGGTGGGAGAAGCCCCTGCTGAGAACTAATGTTGGGTGTGTTTATGAGTGGCTTCAGCTTCACTAGGGTTTTGCTGTCTGTGAAGTTTAATTACCTGTAAATAGGTGAATACTGATATAATTACCAATGGACCTAGCCAGTGTGATGCACATTCTCACAGAGACATGATATATGTGAATCTAGTAAATTAAGGTTTTACACATTTTTGCCACAAGCTTGTATAACTGTGTCTACTCAGATCTGTGGATGCTGAGTTTTTATCATCTATTAAGAAACTGGAGTTCAGTCTTTTTCTTTACTTCCCAGAAAAGTCTGTTATTTTAAGCAGAGAAGACTTTGATCTGTACACCGCTATTAAAAGAATAGAGGAAATTCCAGTTCAGACCAGTAGACTTTATTAACTGGTTTCAAATGGACTTTTGCGTTGTTGAACTGAGTTAAATTACTCACCACTAAGCCTATTGGCACAGATATTGATACAGCACATATACTGTTTTGGAGGCCAATATATCTACTGGTGAATATAAGGCACACCAGCACAGTCGGCCAAAATCTTACCTCGGACCAGTTAAAAAAAAAATCCTACCAGAATTATCCTGGAAAAAGTCTGCTTGCTTTTCCAGTAAGGAACGTGTTTAGGTAATCAATTCCTTTAGCCATCGTTACAACTCAGTGTGCGTCAGAGTGTGTGTGGATGTGTGCGTGCATACACACACAACTGTGATAGCCAGACAGGCTGCCTCTGAGATCATTCGTAAATACAATCTCACACAAAAGGTGAAAAGTTTCCCTTCTCTTGGTTTATATGTAAATTTCTTAAGTATTTCAAAACTTGGCTAGTTCTCCTTACACAGGGGTTTTCCCACTGTGGGTGAAATTGTCTCTGACATACATCTGAGCATATTACTGGAGCTTTAGGTTAGGAACTTTGCTCAAGGCTACAATTCTATTCCTCTGTTGAAAATTAAAACTTTTGATTACAATCCCTAGTATATTAACCATTACATGACCAGTAAAACTTGTGGATACAATTTTAAGCATCAACAAATTATTTTTTTTACTTAATACAACTTTTTGTGAGCCCTGGAGGTACATCTGTTATGTATGAATGTGTCACACAATTAAACTTTCCTGCATGATGGCATAACACAAAACTGTTAATTATGTACAAAGTTCATGCAGTCCGTCTTTAATTAATTTATGGATCTTTGATTTGTCCTGGCTCGTAGGGAAACTATTAATTTTCATCACATAATTTTCCACGGGTTTACATTCATACATTAATATACTTAGTCATTCCTGCCTCATTAATCTGCTGTTTGTACAGTCATTAATTTCAGATTTTGCCAGAACAAGTGGTCAATGATCTCACAGAATTTTATGACAGGGAAAATTACATCTAAAGACTAAAAATAACGATGAATAAATTTTTAATTGCCTGAAAGAGGCATGCCCTTAATTCACAGGGAAGTGAGAAAATGTTTCATGAATTATTTGTGAGGTTCTTTTGAGCTCCTTTTTTTTTTTTTTTGCAAAATTAATTTCTATTTTTCATACCTTAATGCATACATACAAAGACTTAGACAGCTGCTTTTTCCATTTGAAAGGAAGAGTTTGGTGGAATAGCATCGCTTTGTCATGAACAATTAAAACTTTCAGTAGATTTTGAAGTAATACGATTAATATTATATATTATAAAATATAGAAGGCAGTACGGTGGCATGGTGGTTATCACTATCACCTTGCCCCTCCAGGCCTGGGGCTTGATGCCCGCCTTGGGTCTGTGTGCTTGGTGGGTTTTCTCCAGGTTCTCTGGTTTCCTCCCACAGTCCAAAAACAGGAGGGTTAGGTTGATTGGTGTGTGTGTGTGTGCCCTGTGGTGGGTTGGTGCCCTACCTAGAGTGTCTCCTGCCCTGTGCCTCCTGGGATGGGCTCCAGGCTTCCCCTGAATTGGACAAGTGGTATAGATAATGGATGGATTATAACGTATAAATATTTCATAAATTGTGTGATAGTACAAGGTGTCATAATGAAGCATAAAACTGCAGTACTGTGTGAACCTTAAATTGTACAGGTGAAGGCGGCTCATAAAATGCAGACATTTTACAGCCATTCATCTACTCTTGGGTGTCACTCGTGGGTTTCCTTCTTCTATTGACACACCATAGTTTCCCATAATCAGGAGCTGTTTCAAGGCAGGACTCTGAGGGCCTCTTGTTAGAAATATATATACTATACACGGTAATAAAAGCAACATCAAATGTCTGGTCCCGCTGCCTTCTGTTCGGATATCCTGTTAAAAAGTGTTATACTGTTATATGGGACTGGGTGGTCTGGACTATGTACAGCACAGGAAAATTTTAAAAATTGCGTGGTTAAATGAAACCAGTGTTTTGCAGCAGTGTTGGACAAATTTGAACAATCTTCAGCGGAGCTTTGGGAAAACAGGCACAGGAAACGGTACGTTTTAACTGCCGGGAAAAATAAGCGCAGTTCCTGTCGCCGCTACTTTACTGGAGAGAATTGGGGTTCACTTATGTCTCAGCTTCACATATTTCAGCCTGCACTGCACCTCCTGGAGCTTGAGAAGGTTTCAGCACTCTCCTTCCACCTGAAAGGACCACACAGCACAAGCCTTTTAGCTTTCACCAGGGGTCTTTGCGGGTTCCTATTTTGATGTCTGCTGCCATGGCAACCACCAGCCCTGCCACTTGAAGCGTGCCAGGTACTGTGCCGGCGGCCGCCAATAGGCCCGGGAGGAACGCCGTTGTTAGTTAGGGCACACGTTTCCTTTTATCTGACAGCGCATGTCGGTTGGTCCTTGTGACGATGCACACGGACACAGTGGCCACGCTCCCTGTCAAGCGCCCAGCGAAAAGCACTAGGACCAACCACAGCACAGAACTCTGGTCCAGTAGTCACAGGTATTGGAATGACTTGTCTGATTTGGTTCTATGTAAATTCATGCAAGGCCCTTGAAAAAGCAAAGGAGAAAAAATATGCATGCTGCAAACTTGTGGGAATAATTTTCCACTTTGAAGACTTTAAAGTTGTTTTTGCTCAAATTGGATAAAGCTGTATAAGCAAATTATTAACATCTCCAGACAAATGATCCACAGATTAGCAGTGTTAAAACCTTTTATTTTGGACTAGCAGGAGATCCCCATAGCTAGTAAAATGTCAGTGCCTAGAAAACCATTTCCTTGTTACCTTCCTTGTGGCATTCCATGAGGTATTAAGACATCTGGCTCTAAGGCAACATGGCCTGTTAGACAAAAACCCACAGCAGACTGACATGCGTCGAAAGTAGCTGCAGCTGAGGCTCGGTGGGAGAGTAAATCAAGGCTCAGCAGGGATGTAACCTGATCTCCACTTGGGTTTCGTTTGAGTGCAGCGCTCCTGTCAGCCAAGGCTGTGGGCTCAGAGGACTGTCACTCACAAGTGCACATCAAACAGTGTGCTAATCTCTGTTCAAACCTTTTGTTCACACAAAGCGAAATTAACAGAGGATCATTCCTGCAATCCCTCCATATTGTTTTAAACCAGACAGGACTCCGAGTTTTACACAGAACATCATCAGATAAAAAAAATTGACAGCCAGCTCAGCCTTGTCAGTTTGCTTAGTTTCTTCTTTTACAATACACTAAACAAAATGTTACTACTAGATGACACACACTCACCATCTGTTTTTTTCTCTCTGAAACAATGAGTTTGGCGAGGCTTTCCTCTGAGGTCAGCAACAGAAGACTATAGTCTCATTAAAAGCCAAGGTGGCAGACATGAGTGTGACTATGTTTGTGGGTAGGAATGTCAGTGAAATTCCACAAGACGACAAAGGCAGTTGCAATGGTCACTTGCAGTAGTACTGTTAAAATGTCACAATTGAATATTGTTCAACTTTAAGCATCTTTTTCACTAAATTCCCCTGTTATGCCATTGTCTTTCAAGTGTACAAACATGTAACACGTAACTCCTTCCTACTTATGTATGGGAAATTTACTTTGTCTAAAACTCCTGCAATGGGAGCTCTCTTCTGAATAATACATTTCCATAATCATTTACACAACATTAACGGCAAGAACCTTGTGTAAAACACAACTAATTGTGTCTTTGGACAAATCATCTTTACAAAAACGGGAAGGGGCTTTGAATATTTATGAAAATGAAATTTTGTATTTCTTATGCATTTCAGTTTTAGCATGCAATTGACATTATTACAAAATTCCAATAACTGTTAAATATAAATGAATCCATGCCCCATGTCATTATATGATACACGGAGCTGAAAGCGATTTATAAAGTCATTCATTGTCTTATGTTTCACCGTACAAATGCAGAAACATTAGTAACAAAACATTGTATTGCTCACATAAACAAAATGTCTTGTGGATGGTGGCAGAAATTAAATATTCCACAACTGTTTTATCATGATTCTTTAATGTCTAATACATTTTGCAATGTACTTTACAATTTTTACATTGTAAAATCTGTCATACAAAAATACCTCCCCAATAAGTGTGGTTCTGCCAGTGTTTTATTTGGTGAGGGTCAAGGTACTAGGTGAGGATAAACAGTTCATGCCACACCTGTCCTGCCCTCCTCACCTGCTGTGCATGACACAGGTGAACTGTGGTCAAGATCCAGGGTCAAAGGTCCCGACTCCAAAAGTGACACACACACGGTCGGCAGAATTGCACAGGTCACATGTTACGCTATCTCGATAGGCAGCAGGGGTTGCATTGTGATTGGTCAAAATATCACCACTTTGACTGCAAGCTGACACACACGCACACATCAAAAGGACAAACAGGGCTATAGCTCTGTATCCATGGTAACATCCTACTGAAGCCCCCTCATACGGGGTTGTCACGGGTTGCACTGGCCTTGTTGGCCTTGCGTCCAGCAGCCTCTCTGGAGTTTTTGTCCGCTGGGCACGGAATGGACGAGGGAACTGAAGCTGAACATTTCTTAAAGAGGGGCTGTGCTGCATAGTCTTGGATGGCCAGGAATCCAGAGTGACGGTCCAACCACAACAACAACTACAACAACGAGGAGGAGGAGGAAGGCTCGCTCAACCTCAACACAAAGAGGGCCTCTCAAGCACACTTTGGACACATCTGTACACAGAGGGCGTGTTTCTCTGCATTCACACACCACCTTACAGTACAGCACACTGCATCAACATACTGTGCCTTAGTCTAAATATTTATTGCACATTTCACTCTCCGTATTACCATCAAAACCCTCCCGGGTATTTTCTCTGACTTGTTGGTGTAAGTGTGTTCTTTTCTCTGTTTTTTTTTTTTTTTTTATTGTTACCGCTTCAGGATTAGAAGATACAAGCGTCTGGTGGTCAACGGAACTACACTGGCATATGAAGCTCATTGTATTCATCCTGGCCGTCTTCATCAAAGTTCGGGGCATCTTCATCAGAGTCCAGCTGTAAATGAAAAGCAGCAAATTTTTTAATGATGACCTCTGTCTGCTGGTTCGGGTTTCAGTACATTCCACAGCGCCGTGGAGAAAAGGCCATGATGTGCGAGGGCAACGCCTTAAAACTTGTTTCTGAATTTATAATGAGGAGTGCCTGCCTCTATTCCAAGTGGTAGATGCAGGAAGGAAGGCCTCTGGGAGGCACAAGAATAAAAGTGCTACAAGTCCCACCCACCGCTTTGAGCTCTCGCTCTTTGAAGATTCGTGTGAGGACCAGTTGGCGCAGAGGTACGGTCATAATCAGGACGAACGGGAAGGCCAGGGAGGCCACGGTCGATTTCACCACCCACAGCAATACAACACACATCAGCTGGATGATTGTGAACATGTTCATACGCCAGGTCTTCACCTGCAAGTAACACACACACACATACCATATATTGAGACCTTCTTGAATGTTTAGGCAGTCCTGCTGTAATGATGAATTGGGCACCATCTAGTGGGCAATGCTGTATATGGCACTGTGTAACAAGTCCTTTCTTTGACTGTCAGCTCAAACTGCTACCGGGCACAGCACCTTGGTGACGTAGACATGGTCAGGGTGGTGCTTAGCGGGCGTGACCATCAGCATGATGCGTTCATACAGCTGGATGCCTGTGAGTGAGGTGACCCCCATATAGAGGAAAACACCAAAGAGTACAGCCAAGGGGATGTGGCGCAGCACGTCTGTCATCACAATGGACATGCCTAGGAGACATCAGAGGCAAGGCAACTTAAGAAGGAGATATCAGAGGTTAGGAAGTTAGCAAAGCTCACATCAGAGGCAAGGTAGTTTGAAGACATCAGACATAAGGCAGCTATAAGAGATACCAGAGAAAAGACAGCACAGCAAAGCGAGCAACAAAGATAAGGCATCTGAGGAAAGGCGATATCAAAGGCAGAGCAGCTGAGCCAAGGATACATCTTAGGTACAGCAGCTTAGCAATGGATAGACAGATTTTATAGCCTGACTGGAGGAAGCCGCTGCCAAGAACTTAGTTTACAGGCAGGTAAAATATAAAACCACCAAAAACTACTTCAATCACTTTAACTAAATATATAAATGTAACAGAATATAAACTTTATTTTGGCAGGCAATCTACTTAACTGGCAAAGACCTCTTCGGAGTACTAGACAAGGTACTACCTACCCACAAGCAGGGCAACAGCCAAGCCGGTAACTCTTTGCTCCTTGACCTCTTGGATGATGGGCCTCTCTCCTGGGGCAGTTGCCTTGCTCATTACAGTGAGGGCGTTGATGTGGGTGACCGACCGAACGGTGGCGGCTGTGAGCCAGGGCAAGCCAAACAGTGGGCACAGTGCCCCAAGCAGGACGATGAGCAACAGGTCTAAGTGGAAGCCAGACCCCTTTATCAGGTGACGCTCCTTCTTACTCACAATGAGACTAGAAGGAAGGGTCAGAGTTCAAAGGTCAGAGTCATACGGTTAAGTGGGAGAGAGAGCCTAAAGAAAAACAGCAGGTATAGTAATGTTGACGATAGCCATTAAATGACAACGTAACAGCCATTAGTAAATGACTTTACGTTGCAACCAAGCAACGTTACATGATGTTATGAACAATTCTGTAAATCCTTCACAAGCAAGTGCTGTAATGATGCACACTCACGAGGTGATCTGGGTCTCCATGAAGATGAGGATGAAGACGAGCAGGGCAGGGATGGAAGCAGCAGCCATCATCCAGACAGGGAAGGGCTGCTTGTCCCCCAGTGGGCTGATGAACCAGCCGCGCTTCTCAGGAGACGTGACCGAGAAACCAGAGGGCACGTTCAGCTTCTGCCATGACACAGATACCACAAAACAGAATGTTACTATAACTGCTTATGACGCAGCTATGAAAAGTGTGATAGAAAAGTGCAACGACTCCACTACATTATTGTGTTTTATTGACCTTTTTCAAGGACAGTCACCTGTGTGTAAGTGTTAGGAATTGAGTAATCCACAATCACGGAAAACAAGATGGAAATGGGAATCCCGAAGTCACCGATGATCCGCCTTGCCTGCCGGAAAAGAGGTTAAGCCATTGAGCCAATCAGCAGTAATTTCACAAGGAAAACTGCAGGCAGCACCCACCATACCTTTCCTCCTAAGAAGCGACTGTTCCGGAACTTTCTGAAGAAGAAGGCCACAAAGAATGTGCCCAACATGAGCACCAATGAGAGCAGTGCCGTGTTGGGCTGCATCATGACACCATCAAGGTGGCCCGGTTCTTCCTTCGTCTGGGAACCATTGCTGAAGCTCAGGGCAGATGGAGTTGTGGGCAGAGGGTAGCTACTTAGCAGTGGGTGCTCCTGGAACACCTAGCAGAGTGAAATCCCAAAGTATTCAAAATGTACAGCAATAATAATAATATTCAACTTACTAATTTGTTAGATGTATGTTTGAGTGTTTTGGTTTAAGCTGATAAATACAGGATCTAAAACTTATAAGATCTTTAGATACAGACACCCACAATATACATCACACACCTTGAAAAGTTTCAAGAAGGTCTCATAGATGAAGATCATGGAGATGAGGAAGGCAAAAATCTCTTGGGTGAAAGGAGAGATGTAGCGGACCAGGAAGCTTCCTTCTACTGCTACAATGACCAGCACTATAAGGATGAGCCAGAACCCGATCCAGACCCGGCCTGTCAGGTACTCAAAGCCCTGGGTTTGGCAAAACTGGGACAAAAGGTGAAGTTCTAGGTCAATGGTGGCAGCACTAAGGTTAACATGTCATTCTCATAGAAAATAAGACTTGGTACATGCAAACTTTCCTTTTGAGTTTCCTGGTTGGTGTCTGTTATCTACATTACAATGAGAGTCAATGTTAAGTCCGCACAGAAATGCAAATGTCTGTGCTTGTGCATATTATACCTTGTAGAAGGCCTCCTCAAACACTAGGAGAGGCCCAGAGAAGCCAATGATGAGCAATGGTTGGGCTGCGAACAGGGAGAAAAGCACCCCCAGGACTGCAGTGGACACAATCAGCTCTGTCACACCAATCAGACCCTCCGTCTTCTCCCCTGTAACGGTGAGGCATGTTGAGGACAGCACCACGACTCATATGCAGAAGACATTCAGATGGAAATTGAACCTGGATTTAAGTCAAGTCTTTGTGTGCAATTAGCAGACACATGAAGAAATAACAATTACACGATACAGTCCACTGCATATTACAGAACAATTAACCCATTCTCTGGCATGCCAAAAACTTGAAGTGCCACACTCACCTAACAGGCCCCCAAACGTGATGGTTGGGGAAAGAGCTGCGAAGTAGATGAAGACGACCGCAGCCACACACTGCGTGTCCAAGGCATCCCTCAGGTCACTCACATAGCGGGGGTATCGTTGGCGAATGTCATGGAACACACCTCCGAACGGCACGCCCGAGCGCCTCAAGGGGTCTGCTTCCTGCTCCTCATCCTCTTGCTCATCCAGACTTGCTTCTGCATGGGGGGGTCAAATAGAACCCCATCGTACATCTGACTGCCATGTGGACCTTCACCACAGCATCCTGCCTGACTGAAGTCAATGGACTCTGTATATAGAGCTCTTTATGAGCTAAAACAGCTGGTGACTAGAAGCCTTCAAAGCAAATCAGAATCAGGATCAATTTTATTCAGCCAGGTGTGAAGACACTAGGAATTTGGTTTGGCTTATAGCACCTGTCATTGGACATGACTATCACACACAACAATAGGATTGGAAGAGATAAAGTTTAAAAATAGACACAAGATACAAATAGAGAAAACATATAAATATATAATAGTAAGGCTATAAAAACTGGACAGTACAGAAATTTTGTACAAATATTAAAGTTCTGTTGCTGGTAAACCAAATATTGCAATGTTGAAAATCCTATAAAGGATTTGCAGATAAACACCGTGCAACCTGTACAGTTGTAAGAGCTCCTTATAAAGTGAGGCTGCATGGAAGGTTCCAGGTTTTTATTTTTTTATAGTTAAAGCTGATGTTACTAAATTCTACAACAATCATTTCCCATTCTAGTAATTAAGATGCACAGTTCGATAATCTTTAATATAAACGAGACTGTTCACTAAAAGTGAAAATGATGTTACTCTATAAATACACCACATTATAAACATGAACTGGTGGGCATCCTGACCTCTCGCCTCTACGTCTGGCCCTGCTGTGATGGTCACACTCTTCTTTTCCCGCTCTTTCCTCTTCCACAGCATCTGCTTCTGGAAGGAGGCCACGGTCTTCAGGAGGTCCTTTCCCTCCACGTCTGAAGGCGGCAGAACGATGCTGCAGTCCAAGAACTCGTTGATGCCGCTGAGCAGGTCCTGCCGGTCGTCGGCAAAGTAGGCCACCTCATGGAAGTTCTAGCAGAGTTTCAACAATAATAGACAAAGAGATGATGTGGAATGTCTCCTTGGAAAGACGTTCTCTGTATTTGAGGACATTTGCAACTACTTGTCAACAATTTCCGTAATCAGTTTTAATGCCATTACGAATTATAGTACAGAATTATCTTAAGGTCTAAGCCATAGAGAACATAAAAGAAAAATAGCAATATTGATACAGACATTTTATGATACATTGCACAAACAATCAGAATAGAATAGAATATCTTTTATTGTCATTGACCATGTGACATGTACAATGAAAGTAGGTGCCTCTTCTGGCGCAAGTAAAAAAAAAAAAAAAAAAAAAGAAGAATATAAAAAAATATAAGAATAATAATAAAACTGATAAATAAAATTAAAATAAAATAAAAAAAACACAAATTAACACAAAACACACACAACCGATTCCAGATTGCACATATCCACTAAAGCTGATGACTTAGGTGTCATATGTTAACAGTACCTATCTTGATAGCAAATCATATAGCATGGACAGTAAAGATTTACCTTATCAGACATGAGGGTAGAGATGGAACGCCCAATCTCATGGTAGTCCATATTGGACTGAGAAGGTCCCAGTAGAACAAAAAGGAAGCGTACTGGAACTGGCACCTCAAGGACTGATTCCAGGAGCACTGCCTCGCTCAACCGGACGAAGGCCACGGCCGGTTGCTCCAGAAACTCTGCGCACCCTGACAAACCCCAAAGGCACACACACAGACACACACACAAACACAAAGCTCACATTTTTGTATATCCCAATAGCAGTATAGGTCAACCCAACCATAACATGGATTAACCCAAAACAAAACGGTGTCACCTCACCTTGCCCACGTTTAGCCCATGCCCCACAACATGCAACGCGGCCTAACTAGAGACAGGTTCAATCTCATGTGGAGGAGGAAGTACAAGTATGTGAGTAGAAAAGTGATGTATCTGGGCATGGACAAAGGAGCGAGGGACGTTCCTCACTTCCCTCTTAAGTTAGACTGCCTGCACGGTGCACGTCTGGCGGCTCCCCTGCCAGACCACTACAACCATGCAGTGAGGTGGAGTACATTTCTTCCTGGAGTCCAACCAGAGGCTCTCTTCAAACATTGCATCTTGCACAAAGCCATGCTAGAGCAGAGAGGTGCTCGTGCTGGCCTGGGCCTGGAGGAGGACATGTGGACCAGGGTTCAGCCTAAGGGCTTGGATCACTCGCTGCAGGATCTGACCTGGCAATGTGTTCACTACAAGTTGCCGGTCAGGGATATCCTGTATAGTCACAAGCTCACCAGGCACCCAGGCTGCCCCAGACTCGACTGTTCGGATGGTGAGATCATCAAACACATTTTTTTGGGACTAAGCATACGAATAAGGTGTCTCGAGACACGTAGCTCATCTGTGCAGGATGGTAGACCCACATTTTATGTCGACCCAGGCAAAGGTGACAGGGGGTGGCTTCAAAGTGCTCAGACTCCCTCCCTGTCTCGGTTGTGGCTGCTGATCAACATTACTAAAGGCACTCATCCATAGAGGGCCAGACTTGAGCTTCTGGGGCTTGTGTGAAAAGGTCTTTGCCGATCTAACTATTAGGATGGAGCAAATCGTTACTCAGTGGGGCTTCTATGCAGTAAAGGAGAGGTTTCTTCAGGCGATGCTGTTTCATCCACAGAGGTAAGTGGAGCACTACTGTTTCAGCACGCGTCCGACGGGCATTGGGTGTTTTCGTGGGGTGCTGCGCAGTTTGTCACTTTCTGTTTTCGCCATTTGGGCTATCGAAGGGTCTCTTTTAACTATTTGTTATCAGGCACAAAAAAGTCTGTCTTTCAAACGAAAAGTCGAGATTGTGCATACTGCTGGATTGTTAAAAAAGTGTTATTATAATCTATTTTAGTGTATTGTTTTTGTGTCTTTAAAATTTTATGTATATTTTATTATTGTTGTGTTTTAATTATTATTGTAAACAAAATTTGTATTTAAAATTTCACAGGGATGAAGAGACATGAATGGCCAGTTGTGAATTCACTCTGTAGAAATCTGACTGGTAAAGGAAAAATAAATGAATACATAATAAATAACCAAAAATAAAAGTATGCAGGTCTACATCTGCATCTCATGTATCATCTGCCTTATAAATCTGTATGTTACACCACACTGCTGGGTCTCCAAACGTGAATTGTTTGTTTCCAAGCTGCTGTCTAGGACAATCCTCCTATGTATCTAACCACAACTAAATATGACTGATTGATATTTTATAAACAAAAATCCTTTCAAATTCAGATAAGGACTTGTGTTGCACATGGCTTCCTCGGTGGAAGCACCTGTTTAATTTGACACTTAATCTTTCTCTGTAGCTAAGGGCTGCATGTTGCGCTGCCTTACCCACTAGGACTACAGCAGCCTCAGCATCCTTGGGGATTTTCGCCAGAAGCTTCATGATGTAGGAGGGGGGGTGTCCATCAGGGGGGATGGAATGGAGTGCTTTCTTTTCATTTGCAGGAGACAAAGAGAGGCGTGACTTTAGCTTGAACCATCAGCAATGTATAGCAACATTCATACAATGGAAATAATTGAAAAACAATGCTATGGTGTGTTGTTTAGTGTTCTGAATACATCAAACTCAGCACAAATTCAGTCAAAAACCATCAGAATATGTCATATTAAAATTTGCATCTACTTTATCCTATAGATATAACAGAAGATTAGGGAACAAACTGCTGGCAGGGAATGCTTTTTTTTAATTGCCAAAAAGCATTTTTAACTTCGCTTACATATTAAAATGATTAGGTTGCAAATATTGTCAAAGACTCTATTTATTAAAGCTGTTAATTATGACATTTGATACACGTAATGTGAGGAACCTCATTCTTAATCAGTCTGACTGCCACAGACTGATTTTAATTCCACTACAATGTAAAGGATGAAGTAAGATCAGCCTGCTAAGATCAGCCATCTCTGAGGCAGCCATGTAAGTATGACCAGCAGTGAAGCATCTTCGAGTACTAACAGTAAAGAAGTAACATACAGCATCAAAGAAATTAAATATACCAGGCCCCAGGTGTCAACACATATGCTAATTAGTGCTACTTTAATATGCAAGAAGCTGCATGCATTTTTCCAGACTCAGCATATACATATGCAATTAGCAGGTAACTCACAAATAAGCTCACAAACACCTCTTTTTCAGGCTCCGGGGGTTTGGTGCCTTGGGAGTCAGTGTGGTCGTCAGATACCAGGGGCAGGCTGGTGTCGGGCAGGTGGTTGTGGTTGCGATGGAAACTGCCCAGGCTGTGGACTGAGTGTTTGCGCAGGAAAAAGGCGTCCTTTTCATCATTGGGGTGGCTGAAAAAACAAGGTACCTTAAACTTACACTGACGATGGTACTGGACCTTGAATAAACTGGCCTTATTAAACATTGTACCATGTTGATAAACACTGTGGGTCACTACTGTGCCAACCTGAGCATGCCTGATATAAAGCCGGATTAAACTGTAGAGGGCAATCGTGTTTGACCCCGTGGAGTGTAATACACGCTGCTACTACTGTGCTCCCAGCATGCAGTGCAACGACGTATCAGGGCAGCATAGCTAGTGTACCACTCTCACAGAGGGAGTAAAGCTCAGGTATTCCCACCTACCAGAAAATCTGCTTCACAGTCTCCAGGTGACTAGCGCTGTTTTATGCTTGAAGGATGTGTTGTTTACTGCCTTCGTTAACATTACATCATCAGCCACTTGATTAAAGTAATTAAAATTCCAATCCACCGCTATTCTGTATGTGCTACCCCAGAGAACTCCAGGAATGACCTTAGGCTACCCAGTCATCTGGGAATATATTAGCCCTTGCATATCACTATTTTGTCATAAATACCATGCCATGTTGCACAAAAATTAAACAGGTTGTTCAAATCAAACTTGCAATATGGAGTCGATGTCTTTAAAAATGCCATTAAAGCAATCTGAGTCCCGAACTGTTTAGGGTGTTACTGATTAACCATACTACCTTTCGGACTTTATAATGCTCCTAAAGAACTTCTGAAATTGGAAGTGTACAGGGTAAAAAACAGGGGATGCTACGTACCGTTATTCCTTCACTTGTCATGGTTGAAGCCACTTGCCTCCAATTCCCTCTGTCCTTGGTCTAAAGGAACATACAGAAATCCCAATGCAGACTAACGGGAAACAGTTTTCACGAACCTGTGTTTGAGCAGCAGAACCCGGAGCACATTGGCTCGATCTTCTGCCCTGATCTGGTCAGAGATGATCATAGTCTCCACCACCAAGTGGGCTATGCTTGGCAGTGTTGTCTGGTCCAGGTCCAGTAGCACAGCTCCTACGCCAGTGGGAAGGGGTTGGGAGGGTGACATAACAATTCCATCTCAGGTAAAAGATGAGTTTCTTCACCCACAGAACACATTAGAAGAGCCATGCATATATCTATGTCCAGCTACCCATACTTACTAATACCCCTAAATTTGTATGCATATTGACTGTGTAGATAATGAACACTGCTGTAAAGTAGATAGGAAAAATTCAAAGACATTCAGCCTGAGTGCACTCAAAAAATTACCATAATGGTCAGTGCCATAAAGAAAAGGTTTTGTGATATGATAATACAGAATAAATTATAATTAATATTGCTGAAGTAATAAAATATGAAGAATTAAGAAACAACTGAAGGAACACTGTAAAGATTCAATCCACAGGAGCTTTTCTTAGATGCCTTGGGTGTTACGTCTAAATGTGTCTTTTTTATAAGTTTGTCTTTTCCGACCAAACTCTTGCTTTAGCACTTGCTTTTGTTTAATTTAAAAGGATGTATTGTCTTCATGTACAATTATCTGAACCGAAATCAGGACAAATATCTTCTCTTCTTTAGGGTCCACATTAACAACAATTTATATAAGCAAAGCAAAACAATGGGAAGATACAGATAACCAATGTTTGACAAAACTTTGGTATTAACAGGTGAGTCTTGGAAGCCAGCATAAAACAAAGCGCTGTTCTACCTATCAGGCAGTGCGTTTCCCACTGCCATTGAACAGAGATTTTTCCCAACAAAGGGTCTGATACTCCTAAGTGTTGGTAAGGACAGAGAAACACTTTAGCACTACCAGCCTGGCTTTTTGTAATACCTGATTCTAGCTATGCCTGTACTGTGCTTATGCTAATTTTATTGCATATTTTAGCACATGACAGTCATTCTGAATAAGGGTATTACTTCTCACTGGGATAAATAAAAACCTGGAAATCAGTCATACAGAAAATGAGGTATAAGCCTTAGGTTCTAATTTACCACAGAGGTTATGTAACCTACAATGTAATCCATCATACTTACATACTAACAGTAGGAGGGGCCTTAAAATGGTACTAGTAATACATGCTACAGTGGTTACTACAACATACTTATTATTATTAGTATTAGGTAAAACACTATTATTATTAGTATTAGGTAAAACACTGCACTATTCACACTGTAAAGCATTTAAACATTGACAGCTGCCATAATTACAGTAAAAGAAGCGGTAAAGCAGTTTACTGGAATCTGCTCAATCTGACCATGTGCAATAGTCCTGCGTAGCTCGAGCAGACTTCGGAAAGTGAGGGAGGCCACATGTGGTTTGCCCCAGCGCTCTGTGTCCGCCTCCACATCCTCCTCAAACTTGATCCAGCGCGCAGTTTCCTTCCAGCGCATCTCCTGGTTCTTGTCCATGATCAGTTCGTTAAGCTCCACAAACACCTAGCCACGCGGGGGGGGGGGGGGGGGGGGGGGGGGGCCGGGCCGGCGGGGCCCCCGCCCCCCCCGCCCCGCCCCCCCCCCCCCCCCCCCCACACACACACACACACACACACACACACAGAAGAAAACAAACAATCATGCATAAATTGAGTGGTCAGGCTTCAAAGTGAGGTTGGAACTGACTGCACCCTGCACAGCCCTAGATTCCAATGATAAATGAGTTCTGCTGGCTAACATGGAGTATAAGGCAGGTGGCACCCTACTTCGTGGGTCTTCCGCTCTGACTTCTTTCTCTTCCTTAGGTTGGAGAGAAGATGAGGGGGGGAGCTGTTGTTGGTCCTTGTGACCTGGGTGCGAGATGACTTCTTCACCAAGTGTCGGCGGACCCCTGGGTTGTCCTCAAACCGGTGGCCTTCCCAGAAGCAAAGGAAAAGAAAACAGGCTTAAGTGTGGGATAAAAGGCGACAAAAAAAAAAAAAAAAAAAATCAAACAAATTGAGCACACTCTGCCCTGCAGCACTCTGGATTCGCTGGTACAAAGGAAATGTCTAATAAAACTATGTGCATTCATAGAAAAAAACAGCTCAATACTCAGCTATTTACCTCACAAGCCTTTCACCCCAAATGGCTTTCACCTTTCTGCTTCCATGGTAACCACAAAGGCAGAAGGCTTGGCAAACTATATTATTATTTTAATTTTAAAAGACATTTCCTACTCTCAGCTCTATTCAGATCCACATTAGCTTAATTTGTACCATAGTTTCAAATGGTTATGACAGTAATTAGACAGTAATTAAAGCAAGAACTTGTAATTGTAAATGCTAGTTATGAGGTTCCACCCTGTGCTACAGCTAAATACCATAGCACAGTAAACTGTTTATAAAATAATTTGGCTCAGCCTCAACCATAAACATTATAATACTAAGAATAAAAAGCAGAGACACAGCTCTCAGCAGAAGCATGTTCATTGAGGAAAGGGGCTTAACATCTTTTAAGAAAACTTCTCCCACCCACATTTGGGACTTCCCCATTCTCATCCAGGAGCTCCATGGGAAAGAGGTTAACCCTGGAGAGTGTCTCACTGAATTACCTCTGGAGGGGTGGGGGAGGGATGGAACCCAGGGGAACACAGCTGATTAGCTCTGTCTAGACACGAAGGCGACACAGAGCACCTTAAGGGCCCAATTATCTGCAGAAATACAGTCTCTCATGTCTGAGCATACACATGTTCTAGTTGTCCAGTAAAATAACAAAACCGATGTAAGCGTTTTGCAAAATTTGTCAATGGGACAAATTCACGCAAGGACGAGAAAGGCCCGATGATGTGGGAAAACCACACAGTCACACAATCACGAAGCACACGTCCAAGTCCCTCAGGCAACAGGAAGGTTTCGATCACTCTACCGTCATGCTAAAAAACTAGGCTTCCTGTTAACTGACATTTGTGCTCCCCAAACGATCAATAAAAAGGCTTGGCTTACAAAAATAACCCACAAATCAATGGGCAACACCATCTCTTTCCACAATGGGTAGAATACTACATTATAACACCCAATGACTTCATTCAAGTCTAACACCGTGCTTTAGACTACAACTCCCTATGAAGTCCACTTAACCAATTTAGCATTTAGTAACTAACATACAGCTGATTCTCCTAAGAGATATCAGTCAAGATGTACATTTAGGAAGCATTCTATATGTTCTAAAAAGCATGTCACTTGTCAATCGGTGATGTTACAGCAATTCAACTGTAGGGTTAAAATGCTAAGTATAAATGCAGATTGGACTAGACACAGTAGAATAGCACAAAAATCACAAAGAAACATTTTCAAACCAACCCTATAAGGTCACTTCATGGCAGCCTCTGTAGACACCCTTGTTTTTCTATGGCTTACTCAAACACTCCCTCATTGCTAGATATTTACGCCAGGTCTCACTTACAAGTGTGTTCTGGGCAGGCTGCCAGGTGGGAGCGGATGGACTCCAGGAGGTCACAATCCTCAAAGTCCAGCACAAGCTCCTCAAAGTCTTCAAAGTGATCCACTCTGAAGCTGTCTGCTTTAGAGGGCCCTCGCTCCTGCTCACCCATCGTGACCACAACACCCTGTTTGGGCTCCTGAAGACACTCGCCGACATCTGCCATGGTGTCAACCATGCACTTCCACGCGGACTCTGTACTTCCCTGTCGTCAACGCCGCCAAGTCAAGTTATCCTTCATTAAGAGCTCCTCTTACCAGGATTACTAAAGCAGCACAGTCCTTATTAATCAATACTGAGCGGTCCGTCCCCAGCGATGGAACTCCAACCCACTTTCTTGCTCTGACGAGTGCAGATCAATCCTTGTGCACAGAACCCAGCCACTGGCTGAGTTTAAGCGTTTCTACGTCAGACGCCTGGACCCCTTCCAACTCCGTTTGTGGAACCCGCGTCAGCAAAGGGGTGGCATGCCTTCTACACTGTGCTCTGACAATAGCCAAACTGCACTCAGAAAATAAGAAAGTCATGCAACAGATGGTATTTATAACAGCAAATGTCGCTTATTTGTACAGTGATGCTAAACCATAGCACTCCAAATGAGCAACCCTTACACAACAGGAGGTAAGATGTAGAGAGTCACACGTTACTGTATTTCGCGATAATTTTTTCAGTCCCTCCCCTTCACTGTGTCCTCTGTGGGGACAGGGTGGAAACTAATGGTTATTGCCACAGTGCAGATTGGGTACATACCATCACCATCACGTGATGGCAGTGGGAATGAATCCTGTCCCTTTGTCACCCTCCACATGACCTTTCAACTGTCCCCATTAGCTTGCATTTTAATGGGCGCTCTCCTTTTATTTCACATTTGCCCATCACTAATAGCGATGCCACAGTTATCTGCATCGACTGGAAACGTCTGCACTGATCATTCGTTTTTATTTTCCATTTGTCTATTTGCTGCCTGTCAAAATGATCCAAGCAGCACCCTACATGCACAGACGCAATTGGAGCTAGGGCTGGCTCAGAAGTGGTGTGTGTGTTTTTTTTTTTTTTTTAACGGCAGCTTTCAGACTGCATGATGACATGAGACACGAAGGTGTCTGGGTCGCTGCGGTCGAATGTTCTGCTCGACATTTCTTCTTAGCAAGGTGGCACGTTCTCATTGCCTTGAGGTGAAACGTTCTCTCATTAAGCTGATGCCATTCCTCTGACTATAGCACTGCCCCATTGCCCTCACTGACGTATCACACTCCTCTTCACTTAAAATACCTCTACAGACGAATTAAATCTCCCCTTGCATTTTTCTTTCATTTTCTACACTCAAACACCCTGACATTTAATTAAACTGAAGTGTTATTTCAAAAACCTAAAATTATAATTTATTATTACTATTACTCAATTGATGTTGTCGTTGTTGTCTATATATTTCTCTTAATTAATGGTATCATGCAACCAGTTAAAAAGAAGTGATATTTCCTCTGTACAGATGGTTCATAATTGGTCTATGAACAGAGGTGATGTAACAGAAGATTTAACAGCCTTCCAAACATTTGCCGAAAAAAATCATTGACAGATACTATTAATTTACTGAGAGGAACCAGTATAGTCTAAAAATATGTACCAAATTTGATGCAGCCCAGTGGTCAATAGCTCCGGCAGTTAAACATCAGACAAGGCCAGTGGGTGCTCCTCAATCAATGTGACCAGCTGTTTTGACTAAAACCCAAGAACAAGATGTTTTCAAGTCCATCTGTCTCTAAGCTGCCTAAAAAGGTCTCGTATTCAGATATGCACTAATGTGAGAATGTGCCCTGTTAATACCTTAACGGATTCAAAATTGAAATGCAACAAGCCAGTAACCAACCAGTATACTATAACCATTCAGACATTTATACAATTTAATTTTGTTCTTTTTTTAACTTTAACAACATTTGATATTAATACTGTCAGTGTCATTACACCTGTCACTCTTGTGCAATACATTATACAGTGAAAAGTAATATGACACAACAGCCTTATTTTACAGTGCCAGAATGCTGATTTCTGTGTTGTAGTGCTGTGGTGGGTTGGCGCCCCGCCCTGGGTGTCCCCTGCCCTGCGCTCTATGTGCTCTGGGATGGGCTCCAGGCTTCCCCGCGACCCTCACCAGGAATACGCGGTTACGATAATGGATGGATGGATGGATGTGTTGTAGTGCCACTGTTCTCAGTGAAAATGCCCAGAAGGGGTCACCAGTCCCAGTTACATTGACAACTGCTGTTCCCGCATGTAGATACAATGTCAGAGATCATTACTCTTCATGTCGTCCAGGTCAGCACTGGCCAGCATCTGGGCCTCAGCCTCGTCCGTCGGCACCTTCTGGTAGACTGCAGCCCCTGCGGCCGTCATGCTGCCGATGCAGATCCGCTCCCGCAGGTCATAGCTGGCCCTCTGAGCCCCCGTGAGCCGGTGCAGGGGCCTCCTCCGGAACCAGGCCCGGGTGGGCATGCTGGGGATCTCAGGGCCACCTGAGAACCTGCAAACAACAGCATGTGAACAAACAGTGGAGTAACAACAAAGAGTGAAGCTCCCTGTCGATGACAACACAGTGGAAACCCTGCACTTTGAAAACTCTTAATTTCGACAGACAGGAAGTGTGGTAGCTAGAGCTGACATGTGGTAACATCTTGGATATGTGTCACTTAGCAACTGCACACCTACTGATTTAGAAACTAATAATGTCCTCACCTAAGCCTTTAAAAGATGCTATAGGTTTAACCTATTGGGAATACGTACAGTGATCCACTGACAAATCTCAAATTACAGATAAGAAGACTGTAAGTATCAGGGACGCTCTGCTGAACAGCTAACGCTACTGGAGTGATGATCCACACAGACAGTAGGGGGCAGTAGAACACAAAACCAGGCTGTTCTGTCTAACATAGCAGTAACAGACTTCCCTGACTTTGATGATTTGTCATATTTGACAGCTGTAGTGATTAAATGTCACCACTCCACACTTCACCTCACACTCGGAAAGGCTGACCACCTAGTACTTCCATTGAGGAACCAAGAATCTACAAATCTGAAAACCACCTCTGAGTAAGTCTACAGCTACATCCATGCATTACTGAAACTGGCACCAAATTACTCACTAGCCAATCGATATTTATAAACCAGAAGAAATTTTAAGGTGAAGGGTAGGAACTTCTAAACTTTCTCACATAGTAATACAATAAGTTTTTTTCCTTATTTAAAAGAGAATGGCATGAAAGGTTTGAAGCCACGTCAAAATTTACACATTTCATGCTCACTTGATATAAATTCTTAATTGTTGTTTAGACAATCCAGAAAACATCAAACAGCCACACCAAAGTAGCAGAAAGTCACTGTAATATTATTGTGACGCAGAATCAAATTGAAACAGGAAGACTGGTACAAAGAAGTTGTAATATGAATCTAATCACTGAAAAGACACTTCCTCAATTTCTTCCTGTGCTGCTGTGTCCTATTTCGATGCTTTAAAAGAGCCTGTGCATTGTCTGATATAAAAAATAGCCAATAGCATTAGCGAAGCCTCTGTCAGACATGCCAGCTTTGTGACCCCATATTCCAGAAAAAGTCCAAGGCACACATGTGACATGCAATGTGGAATCAAAAAGAGATCCGGTGTCTGCAGGTTCTGCTCTACCCATGTGTCAATAGTAGCAAGCTAACAATGTCTCTGTCCTGCATGGTTCCGGCTGAGACCCACCTTCTCAAGGCTTCCTCCTGCTCCTCCTTGTGTTCCCCCATATCCTGCAGAGCCAAGCCGGCGACCTCCTGTTCCTCAGCTGCACTTCGGCCCTCGCTTTCCATGCGGAAGCTGGCAGACGCCAGGGGGAGGGCGAGGGGGTCTTCTTCTCTGTCTGCCTTCCCTGGCTGCCAGGAGGAAAGACAGTGAGCACGTGCTAACAACAGCGCCACAGTGCGCTGATGTTTGATAGCCATTTACTTGAGGCCCTGCATCTGGCAGAACAATCAAGCCTCAAGTGTAGCTATTTAAGTGTCCTCTCAATCAAACCATTTAAGGGTATCTTAAAAGAATGTCCTTAAACGTGCCCTTACAGTACAGCCTTAAATATTCCCTTCAAGCCTTTTCTAAAAGTGAACCATTTACCCTCTGACCTAAATGTGTGCTTTCATAATTCCAGTTCCTTGTTCTCAGGCTCTCTCCACATGGACATAGCTTTTAGTTGTTAGCCATTAGCACTTATTTCCAGTGCTAACTCTTCTCCTACTCGCTTTCTGTCACAAGCACAGTGTTTCCAAATGTGTTACCGTCTTGCACTGGTTTTTTTTTTTTTTTTTTTACCCTCTCATCTCATAGCCCACATTCCCTGTAGGTGTGAAGGACATTTAGTTGGTATGTGACAATAATCTGGACTGGCTGGACACCTGGCCTGTACATTTCGTGTATAAATAGAAAAAGAGATGAGTAAATGTAAATGGAACACTAAGGGAATTATATTCTGTTTAAGTATGATTTGAAAAACAACATAGCAACAGTACCAATCTTTCACGTAATGATTATATTTTTAACTATAAATGGTATACAGCATATTAACGTTGATACAGTTTGTATAGCAAAAGGAGTACTAGTAAATGTTTTACATTTCAAACAGTGTATCCCCTTTCTTGTGGCTTGCAAACTCTCTCTTTTCCCCTACATACCTCTAATACACAGTCCACCTGTTCAGTGGGAGTGGCCGCCTGGCCATGCCCTTCAGTCTCTGACTCCGCCTCCTCCTCGTCCACCTCGTGTATGGTGGGCGTGAACTCCGACGGCGGCACAGACGTCCGTTTTTTCTTGCGCTTCCTCTTCCTGCGGCGATCCGCACCCAGCGCCCGCTTGCGAACACGTGCCGGTGGAGGCAGGTGGGCGGACAGTGGGTGGTGGGTGTGGTGGAAGGTGTGCCGGTGGTCTGCCAGGTACAATGTACAACACCTGTCGACTTCACAGTGCATAATCCTCCAACGCCTCACACAACTTCTGTTGCTAAGACCACCTGATTCGTATACCTGGTGCAATACTACCGCAAACCTGTTAACCTGCCTTCTGTTAATGTTAATGTGTAAAAAAAATAAATAAACACTTCTTTTACTATGTATCCAGAAAGTAAAAGCTCTGGACATTACATTTACATTAATTTATGCGAGTACAGCACCCATTAGAATGAACAGCCACTAAACACTTTATGCTCTGAGCTCTGAGCTAAACTTTACAAAATGTGGACAGAACAAACAGCAAAATTAAGCATCCTACCAAAGGAATCTGGGCTATTAATAAATCTCTGGGGGCACCCAGACTACTGCTGTAATATCGCACTACAATTAGAGAAACTACAATTTTAATATCTCTAAAAGTTTAAAACAATTCCTGCTATGACATAACTAACAAAAGCAATATCAAGCATGAATTTATTTTCTTCCACAAAAAAGACCTTTATCACCATGTTCATGTACCTATCCAGAAAAGTAAGGGAACACACTGGCGCACCCATTCTATCCAC
The DNA here is from genome assembly GCA_025773905.1 of Chitala chitala. Lineage (NCBI taxonomy): Eukaryota > Metazoa > Chordata > Actinopteri > Osteoglossiformes > Notopteridae > Chitala > Chitala chitala. The sequence continues at coordinate 25,381 of JABJVR010004856.1, read as the reverse complement.
GCTACCTTGGTGGAGAAGCAATTCAGCATATTGAGATGGCTGGCACAGTGATGAAACGCTGTACTCACGTTAAAACTCCACTGTGTCTAAACCTGCTCAGGAGACTAAGGTCTTTTGGAGTGAAGGGGACACAATTAAGGACCTTTTTTGACATGGTGGTGGCATCAGCAATCTTTTATGGAGGGGTCTGCTGGGGCAGCAGCATCTCAGCTATGGACAGAAAGAGACTTGACAAACTCATTAAGGGGGCCAGCTCTGTCCTGGGAATTTCCCTAGACCCAATACAGGTGGTGTGTGACAGGAGGATGACAGGTCATGTGGTACTCAAGCTCAAAATGCCTCTGTTACAACCCCCGTATAAGTAAAAAAAAATAATAATAAAATAAATTGCAGGTCAAGAGGTCAAGAGGTACAGGCAGGGAGAGGTAAAGGCCCGTGGGAGGCGGCCACTGAGGTGCTCACACTCAAAGTCCCTTTCGCCATAGCTGCGGCCCATCTTCTCCACGCTGGCGGCGGCCGGCTCAGAGATGATGTCGCCAAACCTCTCCACGCACAGGGCCTTCTCCCAGGCCTCGTCATCCAAGCCATCGTGGGGATCCTTCTCCCCATCTGGTGGAGCCTGAGGGGGTATGACATGATGCTGAGACAGCGTGAGGACTCTCATTCCCTGCTCACAACATGTCAGTGCTGGCTTTCACAAAAAACAGGCGTCCAAACTCCTGACGTCTGCGTGTGCGTATTCCTGCGTGAACAACTAATTTAGTTTTTAATATGGTAACCAATTTGTTTAACAGATACTGTATTTCTGAAGATTAAAGTTACCCTTGGCATACAGTCATGAAGTCATTTCATTTGTTTGCGATGGAACAGAGCAGGTATAAAATAAAGACTGCCGTGTAATTAAAGAGAGGGTTGGGTAATTAAGCAAAGGGGATAGATTGTAAGACAAATTGGCAAACATACAGTGCACTCGAGGTCCCAATCACACAGAAAGGGGTGCACTGAGGCACTGCAACTGCAGACTACAGACTGGGGGGCAGGAGTTGAAAATGACTCAATGCTGACAGCACAAAGAGAAAGGTTTAACTCAGCAAAATATGAAGATAACAAGGTTTAAACATCCAACATATTGCTATTAAACAATATTACCCTTCTGTTAATAAAAATACTAATTTTGATTCAGGTAGAGTCATATAAACAGTAAATGAGAGATTTTAAAAGTGTATTAATAAAAACATTCAAGCACACATCCCATTCCAGAATAAAACAGCTGTGGGAAGTTCACTGTGAGTCCTTCTGCCTTGATTATGTTCAAAGTTACCAAGTCAACAGGAGGTCAACTCCAAAGGAGACATGCGCCCAGGTGTGATCACATGTCCCGACTGAATGGGTCCAGCCTAAGCTTGTACTGAGTGGTTAGTGTGTTCCTAATCTTCTCCAGTATACCACACTTTGCAGCTTAATACACCAGACCTGCAACAGGACTGTGCACCCAAGTGCCAGGAGAGATGAAGCAGGAGAAATAGCCAGCATACAGTTCTAACACCGCAGAGTCCATGGTTCAGTTCCTACTGCTTAGTGCTGTCCCGTTGCCTTATGGGGAAAAAGTTCCTTCCCTCTCGCAGGGTGCATGTGACGACCCTGCTGGTCGCTCACCTGGTCCTTTACATGTGCTGCTTTCGTCGGCTCTTTGAAGAGAGTGCACCCGGTCGGCGGTAACGACGACAGGACGAGACGAGATAAATGTCATCATACTATCCCTCCTCCACACAAACGTGCGCACACGCACGCACGCACACACCTCCCCTCCTCATCTCCAACTGTCACCAAAAGGGCCACTGTCATCATGGAAGATTACTTCTGTCACACCTTGCCACTCTGTCACCATGTGAAAAGGGCGCCTTATCTTCCAACAGTTCACATTCATTTGATAAACACAAACCCTCCCAAAGGAATCTTACCGCTTTCCCACATTTAAAGCAGGATGTTTCACAAATGTGAAATGCCATGTATAAGGGTATAAGAGCATTTAATCTCTTGGAAGCAGAGCATCCTTAGCCACTAGACTGCATGCTATACTAAATAATACTCCTTCACACCTGCTATAGCACACCCATGCTAAATAATACTCCTTTACTCCTGCTATAGCACACCCATGCTAAATAATACTCCTTTACTCCCACTGTTGCATTCTCATATTAGATAATATTCCTTGACTCTTACTATACCACTCTTCTACTTGTATGGAAGTACTGTCCCCTTTCATGAAAGCACACTCATGGCTGTTATTGTCAGGCCACTGTGGGCAAGTGTGGTTAACAGCTAACAATTATTTTAAAAAACAATCTTGCATACATTCCCTATGCAAATGATGAACCTGCTGGGTTTTTAAAAGCCTCCTTGACTCACACAGAACGCTGGGGCTCTTAAAGTAGTCGCAGATAATTAGCACAACAGATGGCAAAACACATAGAAATGGGAAGTGGCGGGGTCCAGCCGAGGCCACTAATTAAAGGGACAAAAGTCCTCTTTGTCGGATGTGTTCATCTCAGCGCGCATGAGTGAATGTGGAACAACATTTCATTAGCTGTGGTGAGCGAGTGCTTTCATCCGCTGTCTGATCCCAACTTCAATAAACACGCTTGACCTATGCAGACCTTCTACAAGATGACTGCAAAGAAGACCCGCTTAGTGGGGGAATCTAATGTGTCAGCAGGGCAGCTGTTGAGCATGGTGTCGGAAGGCATTTACGGCACCGAAACGCAACTCTGACTCGTGGCAGGCAAAGTGATGTCAGCACCGTTAGCTGAGGAAAAGGCTGACGCCCATGTTATTACTACACAAGATGAAGCCTGCTGCACAGACAAACTGTCACTACTTCCTGTGTTTATGACAGGCAAAAATGCAAGAATGCCACTCTCTCTCTCTCTGTCTCTCTCTCTCTCTCTTGCTCACTCACTGTCTCAATCTCTCTCTGCCTTTATCTCTATCAGTATTTTTAATTGGTCTCTCTCACTCTCAGTCTTTGTCTATTATCTACTGTTTTTTAAATTGCTCTCTATAGCTCACTTTGTCTCTAACTTTGTTTATATTTATCTCTCTCGCTCTCTCTCTCACACACACACGCGAATAAAGTTAAACTCAATCACAGAGCGACAGACTTCATTATCATCAAAACAGACAAACCCAAGCAGGAAGGCAAAAAAGACACAGTCACAGTTCCTGGGAAATCCAGAGAGACAGTCTGATACACTCAGTACTCGGAAAGTAACAAACAGGTTAGACAGGCCAAAAAACAGGGATGTGGAACACTTAATGGAGAAGGAGAAACGCATGACACTGCATTCAGTTCCTTGGTATGTTGCATGAATGATACGACACTACCTGGCAATGAGGAAATGGTGGCTAGGAGAATAAATAGTACATGTAAAGGGAGATATAAAAAGGGACAGGTGAAACAAACAAAAAATGAATGGGAGGGGTTATGGTGTGCTGGCAGACGTCATATATACACACACACACACACAGATGCATCAGTCTTGTTTTCTCACATGCCTTCTGCGTCACGTTACCATGACTATGGGTGGGGGAGGGGGTCATAGAGCAAGCAGTCATTCTGACATGCTGTTTCACAGCTGTACTGAGCATAGCACTGGTAAATAGATGCTAAAAAATACTACATTCGCGTCTCATTGCCCTCAACATTGTTCAAATGTTAATTGTCTTCTGAAACAGAGGACGGCACATAAGTGTGGCCTTTTGTGGAGTTCAAAGTCAACCACAGGAAAACGGGTAGAGGGAGACTGGCAGAGAGATGCCAGGGAATGGCCATTATCCATTATCAGGGCACACACACACACACACACACACACACACACACACACACACACACACACACACACACACTGGCTCGTCTCTGCCCGCTTCTACTACATAAAGGAATATCAACAGGAATATCAAGAACTGACTCAACACAGACAACCTGGATAGTTTTATGAGGGCATCTAGCACAGCTCTGATGTAGACAGTCCTGCCCTCAGTGATCACACAGGTGAGCATTAACAGTGAGTCGACTCTGCTGGCAATAAGGTGCTAATCAGCTGTGAAAACCTTGGCAGGAAAGCTAATGACTGCATAAAGCACTCCTTATAACAGCTGCAGTCAGCAGCTTTAAAAAGCCACACTCCGACCTTTCTGTCCCAGTAAAAAGGCATTGACCTTAGCTGGTTCTGCAGATCAGAAACACGCGGGTCAAGTTCCCAAAACCATGATGTCAAGGCTGTCGAGCCATTCGACGTCAGAGCCTCAGCTGGGCGCCGCTGCTAGGGCTATGTTTCCATGCCAACCAAGTCCCAGCCCGTCCCGGAGGGTCACAGTCGCCGCTGGGATTCCAGATGCGGCACGTTAACCCCAAGCAGTTCGCATGGCAAAAGAAGGCAGGTGACACCACTGGCAGAAACAGGCAGCAAAGGCGGCCAAGTGACCAGTCCTGGCCCATTGCTTTCCATGCTCTGCAGTGACCGAACACAAACTTCAGCTAGGAGTACAGTGCTTGTCTGAAAGCATGGCTGCAGGTCATCTAACAGACAGAGCGACTCCTCCACACAGTCCTGCAGAGCTGCTTTGTTTCCTTCTGCTGCACTGAGCACTGTTCAAACTCTATTCACAGTGTGTAGACACCTAACAGAGGTGTGAATTCTCACTAACAAAGCTAGAACTGGGGCGAGGGTCACCCTGCTGGCTTTACATAGTTAATGATGCCAATCTCAAACTGTGTCATTAACAAGCTGTGCACCCGCACCCCCCACCCCCTGTCCCACTGGGACCTGAGAATAATAACACACCACACAGGAAATAACATTTTATACACAGGAAGTGTGAGCCCTCCTTGTTGCATAGTGCTTGCCCACAGACCACATTGGAAAGTACTACTATTCTATTACCACTTAATAAAAAAATATTTCCTGCTATATGTATTTTAAACAACATCACAAACAAAAATTGCAGAACTTCAAATAGCATGTTCTCAGAGTAAGGAAATGGATACTGTAATTTAGAAAAAGGACAGCATGATATTCTAATTTTATATCAATTTTGGATTCATATTCAACCTTCAGGTTCTGTAGTGTACTGGAGCAGAGAAGCTTGGTGTTGCAGGTTTAGCTGCGACTCAGCAGACTGTAATCGAATGAGGAAATCTCCTCCCACCCCCACCATTCACCCCCCCTTGTTCTGTCTGTGGCATCCAGTTTTCCTGAGGTCGGGTTTCACGTTGGATCAATCTCTGTTCATTCAGAAAGCACCCAGGTACACGGTGCCCGGCCAGTGGTGTAAAAGTGATATCCCCCCAGGAAGCCGCGGCAAAAGAGCCATCCAGACCAGTGTTTAAAAACAAACAAAGTAGAACAGTGTTCCTTCAGCTCCTCATGAACTGTGCTTTGCCCATGGCCCAAGCCTCTTTTAGCGCGTTCCCAAGAGAGTCTGCTCTGTGGTCTGGGCAAACATGTCGAGCATTCTCACGTAATTATTACAATTATTTACTCTCAAGCTGTGTGAAAACAAGTTTTGTTTTGCATGTCTTGGAGAAAAAACAAAATGTACCATAACAATAGTTTCTGTACAGTGTTAGTGGTAAACACAGCTGACAGCATTTGACTTAAACAACATAAAAGAGGCTTTTTTTTTCTTTCTTTCTTTGCTGTCATTTCCTGTTACTCTCGGCACATGAGCCGAACAGACTAAAGCTCACGGGTCCTGCAGGTCCATGCAGGGCTCGCTCACGCCAACCCTCATCAGTCTTCTCGAGTCATGTGACTCTCTCTCTCTCTCTCTCTCTCTCTCTCTCTCTCTCTCCCACATCAGTGGTTTCATCTGAATGTGCCCAAATCTACTTCAGTACATTTATCTTGGCTAAGCAGCAACAAATTGCTTTTGCTAAAACAGATTAGGGCCTAATCAGGTTCTTGTTTGCCTATCTGTCTTTATACAAAAATATCACAGGATTTCGTGCACTAGAAACATTGCATGACGGATAACCTATTTAATTGAATTGTTTTGATGAACAGAAATATGTGGGTTGTGCATGTTTCTTGCTCCACTTCAATATGATTTTTAGTAAACATTTGCCAAGAGATAGCAGTCCTCATTGCTCTGACGTCTGTGTGTCTCAAAGCGACTATGTTGAAGAGCACCTGCTGGTTTTCCCATAATAGCCAATCACATGCTGGGTTCTCATTGAACCCCAGCCATGCAAATATTACAGGCCACAGGGTGGCACACTGGAGTACTAGGTCACTGCGTCACCTTTTTGGCTCTGGCACACTGAATTCTCTTGTCACAAATCTATTTTCCCAGGCTGTTTTGGGCTATGAACATGGCTTACAATATAGAGAAGCCAGTTGGCCATGTGCATTTGAAAAAACGTGCAAACATTAAAAAACTATGTAAAGATAACAGTCAACAACTTAATCACAAAAGCATCACCCTGTTTGAAGAATATATTTTTGATTACAAAAATAAACCAAAAGTGATATTTTGAGACTTGAGCACCACATTCCTAGTTTGTCCCAGTGATGTTTCTCTGGCTACGTGCCGCTTCCCAGCAAGCTTAGTACCTGGGACAGGGCATCTTGCCTTTTAAACAACACCATTAGCCCCCTGGCTTTCTCTTGTGCAAGAACATGATGCCGTTTCAATTTAGCAGGCTCTGATTGGCTAGTCAGACATTGGCCAACCTACAACACTTGTCCCATGGCCTTGTTCCCTTTAAATATAATTTCACACAGAGTTCAGGTTTACAAATACATTTTTATGTAAACTGTTATATGTGCGTTACAAAGCAAAAAAATAATAATTTTGAAGGCATGCGTCTTACCTGCTGTAGGTTGATCAACACATCTGTCTCATTGGCATGGCCTCCTGTCGCCATGGGGATACAGGGTGGCTGCAGTGCGGGGCAGGGTCGGGGAAGGATCAGCCGTTCTCTTTTACGGTTGGGTCTCCAGTCAACCTGTGGGGTGGCATAACCTGTGGAGGAACGGATGGAGCCAAAGGTCAGCTACAGCACACAAACAACAGGAAGCTCTTCCCCTTCTCCAATCACTGCACAACTGAATTCCAATTTGCCTGCAAACAGCACAGTCTTCCTCTGAGACAAACCCGTTTCATTTAATGGAATCAAACACAGTTGTGTTCAATATCCCTGCTTCTGCATATGAGGAATTTCTTGCCATTTGCAAAGACCTGATATGGAGCGTAGCCAGCCACAGAGCACAGCAGCACGAGTCAACGTGCGTCATCAGCCTTGTCACGGTTGTAGAACTGCATGCGTTACCTTACCTCATCATCTCAGGGAGCTTGTGGTTGGCCAATTTCATGCATGTAAGAACGTGTAAAAACTACTAGGAAGACAGAAGAGCCACAAGACAAAAAACATATATACAACTTGAAGTGTAAAACTGCATGTGATAAATCGGACAAAGAGCAGCCTAACCGATGCAAAGCCTAATTATCTCCATCTCATCTGCATCCTGTCTACACGCAGAAGGGAAAAACCCTTCCCACACAATGTCAACGTTTGCCGAGTGCAACACTATATTATTTTATTTATTTCTCTTTTCATTTATAACGTTACTTTTTATTGTATGGATTAAAGGCTCTCACGTATTTTGTTCAGAGTTTGGTGCATATGAACGTTACAGAGCTAAACAAGTGCAGGAAAAAGGTGATGTGACAGACTAATTGCCTTTGTTGTGCTATAATTAATGTAAACTGTTGAAGTACTTATGCCCATTTTAATGGGATTTGTGTTATAGCAAAAATGGATGTCTGCTCTGGGGCTCAGAAATGCATTGGGTTGAATGGTAATTGTGTTTTACAATTTATGGGGCTTCTCAGGACTGAATTACTTTCATATGGCATGGAGAAACAGCACAAACCAGTTCAGATGCCCAAGAAAACACTTGAACTCTTCTCAGATGGTCTACTTGGTTTAAATGGAGCTTCCTCTAGGGATCCCAAGAATCTCTTGTGAATGGTTGTTTGCAGAACAGTGGCTAGGAGGGAGGAGACCAGAATAACACACAAAACACTAGCATTACTGTGGTTCGCTCCTGAAAAGCCACCGAAAAGCCAGTCTGCCGTCCTGCTCTAGTCTCTGACCCAGTTCTCCAAAAAGACGCCAATTTCCTAAAGTTAGCAACCACAGCCTTTTCAAAATAGCTGGTAAAGGAATAATTTTGTGCAATGAATTTTACCTGAAGTCTTATTTCAGCATTTACACGAGATACTTTATAAAACAACATTTTTGTAAATCTCTCATATTTAGCCCAGTATGCATTCATGAGTTATTTATATAAAGATTGACAATGCAGATGTTGGAAAATGTACTTTGTTTAGATTCATAAGTCCTTAATATGCTGACCATTGTATTCATATGTATAGCATAGCTTATGAAGTTTATGAAATATGAAGAATCAAGCCATATGATTAATTAAGATGATTAATTACATTTTCCACAGACATTAAACACGTACAATACCCCCCCACTGGACAAAAACTAAAAGCAAGCAGCTGCCTTCCTTATCTAAGCCTTAGATCTGCACCAGATGGAGTGAAACCTGCTGTCATAAACTGGTAACCAAGCAGTTTAATAAGGAAGTAAATGCACAACATTAAAAAAATCATCTAGCCCACAAATCAACATATCTGTAAAGGAGTCAATCAGTGGAGTTTTAAACTCATGCACATGCTTGATTTTTTATTGTGAGTCTGAGAAATTATGCTATTGTTTTGGTAAACAAAAACACACCAATTTCAAAGTGCTTCTGTTAACATATAAGGCACTCAAAGGTAAAGCATTGGTATATCTTACAGAGTTGATTAATTCATATTCTCCAAATCGTTCCCTACGATCACAGATTGCAGGCCTTCTTACCATTCCATGCATACACAAAAGTATTGGGGCTAGAGCTTTTAGTTACAGAGCCCCTAGTGTATGGAATAGTCTGCCTGGTTACGTATGTGATGCCGAATTGGTCTCAGTCTTTAAATCCTGACTGAAAAAGTACTTCTTTGATTTAGCTTTTCAACAACAGTCTCCATAGCTCTCTGTAACTGTGCTGCTGGCACTGCTGCACATGCCAATGTATCTATGATATTTTGTTCTGCGACTGATGGTGTTTTGAATTATGTACTAACCCGTCTGCAATCCTTCGGTATCCATATGTGTACCTGGTGCCCAACTGGGCATCATCTGAGCGGGACTGACACCCAGAGTTCCAACCGTCTCCAAATGGGGCCTTCACCCAAGGAAGGCCTTGAGCCTGAAGAGATTGGCTCCCACACCTGGAGCATAGAAGGACTCCATAATGCTATTTACATTCATAGTCTCCATTTTCAACTATGTATTTTGTAATGTTAGCATGCCCAGAAGGGGCTGGGCAGCAAGTCAGCCTTGAGCACCCAGGGGTTTCTTTTCATACTTGGGAGTTTTTGGTTCCTCTTCACCGTTGTTGCCTGGTTTTATCTTTAACATCAATCATCTGCCTGCAGTTAATTCTGTATTATCTCTTATTTCTCTTTGTGACTGCTTTGAGACAACTTGGTGTAAAAGGCACTATGTCAAAATAAACTAATATTGAAATTGAAACTTACAGTGGCAGAATGTACAGACAAATAATGAAATTTATTGACCATCGTTTACATTTACTTTGCCTGGCAATTTCGTTTTTCCTTATCAGTATATTTTGTTATAATAATGAAAAATAAAAATAAAAATAAATTAATCAATTATTAATAATAATAATAATAATAATAATAATAATAATAATAATAATGCATTCTACATTATTCTATCAATAGTTGACACATGAACAACAAAACCAGGATAATATTTTCTGTGCTGTACAAATACATCCTTTTAAGGCTTTGACCTTTACTGGTGCTCAAACCCACTCATGCTGAATTGCCTTCCAGTGTCAGTCAGTCATCTTCTAAACCGCTTATTCTGTTAAGGGTCGAGGGGAAGCCCAGAGCCCATCCCAGAACACATACACCCAGGGCGGGGCACCAGCCCACCACAGGGCACGCACACTACGGGCAATTTGAAGACACCAATCAACCTAACCTGCATGTCTATGGACTGTGGGAGAAAACTAGAGAACCCGGAGAAAACCCACCAAGCACAGGGAGAACATGCGAACTCCACACACACAGACCGAAAGCGGGAATTAAACCCCAGGCCTGGAGGTGCGCGGCGACAGTGCTAACCACCACGCCACTGTGCAGCGCCTCTCCAGTGTATTTAGCACAAGAATTCTCTGGACGTCCAGCAACTGTGGAAAAAAAACAGGTGTTACCTTATTGATGGGTAGGTCATAGGGTCAGTCTTCACGGTGGGAAAAATATGCCAACAAAAATCAGTATACATATTTCATGATGTGATTGACATGAGGATGCCAGCAATGAAGTGTGTGAGTGTCATTCTTGTAACACCCTGTATGTGTGAATGTACTTGGTATGAATGCTTCTCCAAGCAGGTTTACAGGGATGCTGGTGAAAAAGTAATGAAACAGCCCTCATCACTGACATTCAAGAGGAATTCCTGCCTTACCAACCTGACTTGGGGAGGATTTATACATTTCAGAGGGGAGGTTATGCAGTGGGCTATATAGCCTATATAAGCTGTTATTTTAATCAATATATGTGTTTGAAGCCTTTACATTAAAACTCTCTATAAAACTCAGTTTGGGCTTTTTTAAATTTCATAATCAAATAATATCCCCAAAATGAATATTTAGTCATCCCATCATAATTGTTTTTAGCCAAAATTTAAGTTAACTTGTTTATACGTAGCTGGTATGAAAATTAAAAAATCTACCCTTAAACATAATTTTAACTATTGGATCATTACTTGTTTATCAGATATAGTACTACATATGACCAGTAATATTTGTGAGAAATTGAGAAATTAATCTAACTCCTAAGTATAGCTTTTGTTACATTAATACACATTAAGATGTTTTCATATAATCGGTTTAAATGAGAAAAACCCTTAATGTATAACTTGTCGTACTGTATTTTAGGTGTGCCACCATTCCTTGTATAGGTATTTAAAAGTTTTTTTTTTCAATAAACTTGTAATGTGGTTGCCTTAGGTTGCTCTCTTCCTATCTTTAAAAGCGATATTAATTGCTTTATTTTGCTTGTTTTAAAAGGAAAGGCACATTTGTACATTGTAGGATAGCCTTTATGTCTACATATTTATACATCTATAATTCCATCTACCTACCAATATCTTGTTCGATAGATATACAGCATCCGATCAATGTTTTGACCTTAGACATTTGAGATTTCTCGCGCTACACGGGGAAAAAAATACGTTTTTGTCGGCATATTGAGCAGCTATAAATTTATAGGTTTCTACGGAGATTAAACGTTTTAACGGTTTAACGTGTATTTCTAGTTCTGATTCTTATTTGTATCAGCATTTAATAATCATGTTTTGCCGGAACAAAGTCTAGTTTATTTTACATGACCATTTACATACAATCCATGCCACTGTAAGAGAATTCGCTGCCCTACTCACTGCGCGTAGTATTTAGCCCCGTTCGTCCTTACAAAACGAAATTTTACTTTTCAGCTGAACGAGTGAGAAATTGATTGTAATGAAATACTGTAATGTAAATAAAGACAAGACATCATTGTCAGAGCAAATTAAACATAGTTGCTATATATACAATATACTAAAAACATACTATATTTGCCATATTTTTACACGTAATGAAGAAACGGAACTGTACAAATGAATTTCAAAATATGATTCAAAAGAATATTTATGCACTGCATGTAGGGAAAATGCAAATTGCATACAAATGTGTCTCGTTTGTATTTACCACCGGTAGTGATAGAACCCGTGCATATGACTATGTCAACAGACCCAGCGTTAATGGCTTTCAGTATAATGCAGCGCTGTTGATTCCGCTTTGCCACCTGATTTTCATGTTATTACAAGGCTGCAATGTGCTTTGAGTACCACACCAAGTTTAGGTAGGAATATAATGTGAATACCTTAGTCTACAACCCAAGGAGTAATTGAAGGTGAATCTAACTTTAGGATGCTCTAGAGAGCGCATATGTGACACGTCCCTCAATCATCGCTGTTTGTCCATGACTATCCACAAACTTGTCTCTCGTCGTAGGCTCTAATTATGTTTTTAAAAAAAAAAAACCTACAGCGGAGACACTGATCATACTGACCAAAAAGTCGGGACTCATTTAAACTGCATTTGGAGCAGCGTCAGTTAATGTAATTCATACTTTTGTACTCCTGAGAAGACAGTGAAGGTCAAACTAGAACATTGGTGAGAATATACTTCAAAACAATTAAGATCAAACATTTTAATTGGTAAAGTGCACGCTGATAAATCCTATCTATGAAGATCATAATACAAACAATCAAAAAGTCTAAGACAGACAACCCTCCAGGCCTGGTGTTGTGTGCAGTACTGACCATAGGCATAAAAAGTCCTGCCAGCAGCACACTTTCATTTCCTTTTCCTTCTACCTAAATTTCTAAGTCCCGACAGTAGCCAGCACTCTGTACGGATTTCAGTCCGCTACAAATCTGTTTTTTTTTTTTTTTCCTGTCATAACTGCGTCAGTTTTAGCACCGAAGAATGTTGTTTTCCTTTTGTTTCAATAAAATCTGTTATACAAGGATGAGATTTATTATGTGCCAGCCACTGCTTAACAGTACATTAATGAGTGTTGTACAACAGTTAAACTGCTGTAATGCTACTGTAACTCACACACAGCTGCAGACTTGCATGCTTGCAAGCAGACCCAAACTTATCACGTGACTTGGGTTCTCATCTCAAGGATGTAATTAGAACCGCAGTTTTAATATATAACTCCAGGCGTTCCGTTTCCACTATTATTTCAATTATACCTACCTGTGTTCGTGTTATACGCGTCTTAAATAGTTTAAATATAATGTTAATAATTATGACCTTCAAAAAGAATTAGTACAACCGAATTATATATCAATGAATGTAATTTTCTATTTCGCTAGTCAATCACCAATAATAGGAAACAAGTTTCATTTGGTATAATGTTCACTGTTTTACTACGGCATATCTTCCAGTTTTATTACATTAAGTGGAATGCTATCAATTAATGACAGCTCGGCAAATACGGTTTCAAGACTGCGCTACCTTGCCATACATCTGTTTTATATAAGAAGCAAATGGAGTTTTCAAATGAGGAATTCTGTTTGCTAATCTGTGTTGATTTAGATGTATATATTCACAAAACGAATTTGGCATTGTACAACTCGCTAAAGCTGCCAGTACGCGCAAATAAATTGAAGCAGACGTTTCTGGTAAGTGATATTGAATTTACAAAATTGTTCATAGGTTATATTGAACATCTGCGCACATCTATCAAAGACGATATGAATAATTTACGTCGTACACGCTCTGCTAACCTAGTTCCGATCCATTAGCCCATCCTGGAGTTCACCCTTTTAAAGGCAATGCCATGCGCTTTCATGCAACATTCAGCGGTCCTTTGTTCGAAGCCTGTAAAAATTCCCAATAGGTGTCAACCCAATTATGTTCCTATAATTTCATATTTTTTTCAGAAATAAAAACATAGATATTCAATATTATCAACCACTATCTTGCGCGATTCCCAGTGAATGACAAAACATGCCGGGCGACGCAACGCCACCCGCTCCGCAATTGATGCATCGTCACCTGCTTACAATTCCACATGCATCTTGCATAGAGCACTGTGCATTTCCACAGGTTTAGGAAACATTTTGCAATTTTTAATTAAACCGTAGCTGATCAATTCTATTCACGCGGAAAAACTGCATTGCATTTCATTCATATCTCTGTTGCAGTGTGCGCAAAGTGGAATGCGCTGAAAAGGGTCGTTGAGGGAGCTTCCTTATTCCAATGCCCATGTCAGTCGCAGCCCACTTAAAAGCATTCTGTCTTTTTGACTTGAAATGAATTTCGCGTTGCTTTCAAGCCTGATTGCTGCGCTGTTCTTCACGAGGCCCGTTTTTAACTCGCCTACCTGTGCGTTGGGAGGATTATCTCGATGGAATGGGTCCGAAGGCTTGCAGTCAGAGCGCGCAGCCACTGCGATGCTCCATAGTGAGCGCTCGCCACCTCCCAGACGCTTGTCTTCAACTGAGTCTGGCCGGTGCCACGTGACGCTTGGGATCGACCTAAGAGCCAGTGAAATGCGCAAGAAAAATTGTTTAAGTGGTTGTTTCTCTATTCTGTTCATATAAAAAAATCCCAGATATTGTGGCATTTCAATATTACATTTAAAATAAAACAATTGTATAATACTACGTTACAATGAAGTCAAGAGTATGGTATGCAAATAATTTACAAACCCAAACGAAAATTAAATTTAAATTGAAGAAGTGACTCTATAAGGCACAATACAACGGCAAACTGTATTTGTCTTCAGGTGCTGTATACGTTAAAAAGGTTTTACCGCAGTTAGTAATCTTACGCGGATATAGCAGACTTCTGTGGCTAGCGTTGTCTACACCAACACTGTGTCAGCAGTTAACCGACGACTTTTAATTTAGGCATCACAAAATACAACATAGTAAACGTTTACGATGATACAATATATAGGATGCTGCTTTGGTTATTTTTCTCCATTAAGATTGATATACAAGGATAATACAATGTTAATATAATTCAAACATTAATGCAGCTGTACAAACATTTCTATGGGACCCTTGAAGATTAAATAAAGAAATAAAACATGCATTAATGTCATCATCGGGTGTATGCATCACATAACTGTTCTTCTAGTAAAACAATTTGAAATGTACAACTTATAGTATGATATACAGATTGGTCTATTTGATCCTTTACGTTTGCCGTACTTCCCTGAGGTGGTCACGTGACAACACTACGCTTCATATGTCAATAATACGAAAAGACATGTGATGTCAGTTAGTTATGGTACCTGTCTTTTAAGTGTTCGTTTTAGAGGTGCTTGAGAGTTGATCTATGTTTCTTTTCTGTCACTTTTTTATCGTTCATATGAAAACGTGAAAGGTACGTATTTATGGTCATAAAATGGCCATTGTGACAGGCGCTTTAGTTGTAACGTAGCAGTCCTGAATATTGCGTGCATACATAGCTTACAAAATACGGTAAGGTAGTGCTTGTTGATCATCACCTTAATTTTTTGCGCCCATTTCGTTCGTTATTTATTTTGCAGTTAAGTGGCGTCGAATTTGTTGCAGAATGGTTTTAAAGCGTTTGTGTTATATAATAAAGGTCTATTTCCCCTATGCACAACTAACTTTTTAACAGTAAAACAATATTGAGGCGTTAGCTAGGGTTGCTAACTGTTCAGTGCTTGATGTTGTGATAGTGGACGGAATAGAGTGTGATTTCTGACACTGATGCGCACAGCTGTTGCACATTCAGTGTATGCATGTTGATTTTCATTGGTTTGTTCACTTTAAACCGACCCGATTATCTTTTTGCGTGCAATGCTTTGGAATTAGTACTGGAAGTGTTTACACCGATTAAACCTTACCTCGAACTAATTTTATGTTTTGTGTTTTTGTTTTATAGCTTTGTAATGGTCTGTAGTTCGAATTTTTAGGATCGCAGTAAACAGGAATGAAATGGCTATTTTCAGGTATGGTTTATAGGAAAGGTATCTTTTAATCTAAAGCATGCTCTGAGTTGTGTAACGATTAGATTGGGTAACGTTGCATTATTGTCATTGTTATTTTTTAAGAGGAGTGAATAGACTTCATTGTGTGAAACGATTGGCTTTAGTTTCTCTGTAGATATGAGTATTCGGTTTTGTAAAACGTTTTGCGTAGCTTTAATATGTACAGTGAGGTGGTTCCTCTTTTAGGCTTTTCCTTGAAATCCTCCTAAAGACACGTACTCTTTATTTTACGTAAAGTTATGTTGTTGTTGCTGCTGCTCCTGCTCCAAATGTGTGAAACGATTCTGTTTTTAACTAGTCCGCAGAGCACAATTCTGAAATCAACCAGTTGTATGAAGTGTTAGAATTTCAAAGGGTGTTAATCCGTGAATTAAAAAAAATTAATTTTATAAATTTATTAAAAACATTTTTTGCATTTGCCAAAATGGTTATGCGTGTATGTATTCGTTCTTCACATCATATGATTGTATTATATCATTTTTAATTTTATTTAACAACAAAAAAAATTCAGTATACTGATAGTAGCCAGATACAGAGAGTTCATTAGAATGAGACTATGCTTTAAAACATAACGCCATAATACATAAAAGAACATCGAAAACCGCGCCTACCAACATTACATTATGAATGTACTTGTATATTTAAACGCCTAGTATTTTAGGATTGACTTTAAATGCTCGTCGTTTTCTTATACAGGATGTCAGCTCCCCCTGGTGGTGAGGCTACGCTTGTGCAGAGCCTAGCAACCCTCCTGAGGAATTCTGGTAAATGTTCGCAGGCATCAGATATCAGTTTTGCTGTGGTTGGTCAAAGCTTTTCCGCTGTAGTTAATATGGCACTATTTCTCTCCATAGCCTTTCAGTTGTGGATTGGCCACTATCTGTATGTGAATTAAATTAGACTGTGTATAAAGTTGGTCGTAGTGCTCAGAAATAAAAAGACTCACCTTTACACAAGATGATGTGTTGCTCCTCAGAGGGAAAGTGTTGTCCTCTGTAATCATACTTCTTTGCTTGTGTAGCGAAACGTGAAATACAGCTTTGGTTAAAAAAAAAAAAAAAAACCCAGTTACCAGGACAAGAGTCTGATTATTGCACCAATCAAGGGACTTAGGTCATTAGTTCAGTAGGCTAATCCTCTTGTTATGCTAATGTTGAATGGGTTGTGAGCTATTGTGTTCTAGTTTGCCAAGGTTGCCCCCATTACACATGTTCCCATATTTTTAGTTTTTACTATTTTTGTTTTTAAGCAAAATGCATAAACTAAAACGAAAAGTTGCATAAAAGGAAGTTCCTGAGAGAAAGCTTAGACAGATGAAGTAAGAAGCCTCGGAAAGGTTTCTTTGGTTGTCTTTGGAGTTAGGTCCTGGAGTGTTAACAGGAATGGCTCCTACCCCCTTCCCCCCATCACCAAGGTGACTCAGTCCTGGATGGCACCAGCACGCTGACACTCCAGGCAAGCTGCCTGCAGCACCTGACTCGGCTTTTTGAGCAGCACCTGCTGTCGCGCACACACCAGCACGGCTTCCTGGCGCTGCCATCACACCCCGCTGACACAGCCTCGCTGCTGCAGCTCCAGTTCCTCTTCGACATGCTGCAGAAGACCATCTCTCTGAAGGTGCTCCTCACCCCTTCCCATGTCTCTGCAGAAATATGTGTTCCTTCCATGGCTTTATTCTTCGCTGAATTATGAGATCCTTCTTACACTGGGCTCAAATGCAGCTGTTTCGCTATAGTTTTTCTTCCTCATCTTTCCACATTGTTTCTGTCTACCTCATTTTACCATATTGTTTTTATCACTTTATCTCATTCATTAACGTTAATTTGCAATAGAGTTAATTTGATTAGACAGACCTGTTGTGACTGGTGAACAGGTCTTCTTTTTCCATAAATGTATGCTTCAAATTTGTTAAATTTTTCCATATTTTGTTAATTTTGTAATCACACAACATTATTCTTTTTAAATTGAACATGCTGTTGGTGTTAAGAGACGCTTTGGGTGCTTGAAGGGAAAATGGCAAGGAGTATAATTTTAAATTCAGCATGATAGACACATAGAAATGGGAAAATGGAGAAAAGGGGAAAATGCTTTTTTCTGTAAAAGAAGAAGAAAAAAAAAAATCAAGTTTTTATACAGTTTTACTGGAATTGGTAGTATTGGTACTGTAGTGGACAGTTCTCAGTGGACCACTGGAGTTCTGTACTGTGGAATTATACAGTATTGTTTATATGCTGATGGTTTCTGAATAAAACAAGTTGTCAATATTTTGAAGCTGGGCCTTGTAACAGTGGGATGGATGGATGGCATTTTGTTTAATGTCCAGTACAAATTCTTTCATGTGGTACATTTTTCTCCTGTTGTTTTTCCTTTTGTGATTACAGCTAATCCATCCAGCGGGGTCTAGGCTGCTGTCGGTGGTGAAGATCTTTCCTTTTAAATCTCTCAAGTGCTTGGAGGTAGAGTTAACCATTTATTATTGTATGTTGAGTGTACCTAATACATTAAGATTTAACCTACGCTTGGTTAAATTGCTTTTGCACTTTGTACTTTTTTGAATGTCATTTTTCAGTTTGATTGCTTGAGCACCATTTTATTTTTCAGTTGAAGCGTGTGCCTCCTCACAGTTTAGAGGGTCTAAGGGCGGTCTACTCCCAGCTTGAGGTCTTCATCTGCTCCAAGAGCATCAGCTCCCTGGAGGTATGACACTTCAACATCTTATCTTCCACACTGAGCAGTGGCTTGTGGAAGTCCTGGTCCAGGTGGAAAGTTTTTCACATTTCATGAGTAATTTTCCAATTTTGATTTTAGACACGGGTGCATTTTTTTACAGCTTTTGTTAAATGGAATATTTAACCTGTATATCAGATTAGTTTCTGTAGCATTAGTTGCATTTTTAGTAGACTAGTGATTTGCTGGTGTTTTGCTATAGTAAGTTTTATTTGTCCATTGCTATGTACTTGTGCAATTATCTTAATTCCATTAAATAAATGTGTTGTATAGGGCTCTTGAGTGTCAGAAATCAGACATGCCTGTTAGAGCTCTAGATTATTTTGCCTCCATGTGTACATGCAGACTGAAGGCCTGTAATCACACTTGTGTGTCACTTCCTGTTTATCACAGGAGCTGCTGTCCCTCTGTGGAGGTGACCTGAGTTCGGCTCTGCCCTGGCTCGAGCTTCACACGCTCAACTTCAGCTACAATTCCATCATGAGCCTTGATGAATCGCTGGTGAGCTGACGTGCTGGTCTGTGTGTACACGAGGAATGCCACCCCAGCTGTATAGTGAATATGGAAAGTCCCATTCTGTAAAGATGTGCTTGGAAGTGGCTGTCTGGAATGACACTAATTTGAATCCAAAGAATGAGCACATAAGTGAAAGTAGTTTAAATAAGTTTTAAGCAGAGTGTGCTTTTATATCCTCTTTTGCCTTTTTTTATAAATTTATCAAATTAGTTTTTCCTGTTTAGTGTGCCTTTCATGGTGACTTAAATCTTACGCATATTGCTTTTTGCTTTGCTGTTAACAGAGTTTACTGAATATTCTCAAATCCCTGGATCTGAGCCATAACAAAATCCAAGACTGCAGTGAATTTCTGCTGGTATGGGTTCTTTCTCTGATACATACACTAAACAGACATGCACACACAGATAAACATACAGTTTAAGTCCAGTATAAGACTGGAAACGTACCATATTTTTTATGTTTAGACGTTTTTCCGCAGGTGTACCAGACATGTCAAGGCAATATATTAAGGAAATTTGTAACATTTACCCCATCTAAATACAAATTAGGTACAAATGTTTTGATGCCAAACTTGCACTATAACATCATAGCAGTCTTTGCAGCACTGTGTCTGCAGACATTATCTCACACTGCTAAGTGTCCTGGTATAGTACGTCTTTCCTTTTTCTTTGTTCTGAATACTGCCTTGTTTTCATGCCTCAATGAACACATCTTTATCAATAAAGGGAGCAGGAACTTTAACAAAAACCTGGCCTCCCTGTGAAATACCTGCATCCGAGTTGGCTTCTGAGCTGTTTTGAGACACATCTCCACAAGCATGGGTTAGATGTTTCTTAGGAACCTTCAGAAGTTTCAGCCCCCCCACTGCATAAACGTGTCTTGTCTGTGCATGTGCGTGCTGGTCACACCACTCTGGATCCACACTGCTGCTGGTTTGGCACAGAGGTGGGAAAGGCAGCAGCGGCGTTCTGTCACGTTTGCAGATGCAGAACATAATGATGTGTGTTCTGGCTGCACCTTTGTCCGTACGACTTTGCTTGCCCTTCACTTGATTAACTGACTGCTGTTTTTCACTTGTTCGGGACATTTTTGCTCTGACCCGTCTCCTGCAGCCACTTACTGAGCTGGAGCACCTGAACCTAGGTTACAACTACCTGCAGAGGGTGCCCTTGCTGGGCTTGAGAAGCTGCGCCAGGCTCGTCACACTCATCCTCAGGAATAACGAGCTAGAGGCCATGAACGGTAAGGGCACACCTGTACAGGTACAGGTGGCCTTTTCATAACTGTCTTGTTCTTACTGAGCCTGTAGTCTGGCAGAATGACAGCAGAATCAAAAGCCGTTAAGTACTTAGACTGGGTAGGTGCACCGTTAATCATACTATGAAAGCCTCAGAAAAGCATGCATATGTTTTTTTTTTTTTTTTTTCTGCTTACAGCTTCCTGTCTGTGTAGGCTGTTGTTCAGTCTCTCTGGCCCCCCCAAAATTGCGCTGCTTTTTGTGATGTCTTCTTGTCCCTAAATTGTACTGTTGACCAGTTCTGGCTTTGCTCGGTCTTCTAACCACCCCCTGTTTTCACCCGCTGAGCCATGACCTGGGGTGGAATGCTCTGGTTTTAGGTTACAACCCTTTGTCAGTGTTTGTGATTTAGTCGAGGAAAAAAAAAGTCAGTGGAGGAAAACGAGAGAAAACAGCTGTATCAAATGGAACGCACCCTGGTGCATGGAAACGTGCATTTTTGTTTTGAAAGCTTTGCACTCTGTAGCACCTGCTATTATAAATATTACATGTCAGTGTGGTGTCAAAATGGATGCTGTTAGAAATGAGCCCTGAGAAATGGTTCACAATGACAGTATCTGCAATATCATGTTAACTGTAACTGATTGTGGGCAGTGGAAGAGAGCTTATTATGTCTGTGTGTGTCTGTCTGTGATCTGCAGGTGTGGAGCACTTGTGCAACCTGCAGCACCTGGACCTGGCCTACAACCTGTTGGTAGAGCACTCCCAGCTCGCACCCTTGTCCCTTTTACACTGCCTCAGCACGGTAAGACTGCCTCCTTGAGCCTATGTTTTGTATAGCACCTTTGAATGTACCTACAGTTAAATGCAGTGTATTCATGTAAAAGGAATCTATTTCCTAAATGTCATTAGGTCATTAAATCATTATCCAGCTCAACCCCATTTCCTAATGGACCCTTACCCATGCCATGATCTTATCTTTCAGCTCCAGCTAGAAGGCAACCCACTGTACTTCCAGAAGAGCCATCGGGTAAACACAGTCAGACACCTCTCCCCAAAAGCAGCCCTCCACAGGGTAAGGACGCACTGTCTCTGGTGCCCAGTGCGTGGGAAACTAGCATGCAAAGCTTTTCTCAAGTAAGGAATCGGATATGCATCCAGATTCAGTCTCTCAACAGCAACCTCTTTACTCTAGCGAAATGTTTGACTTCACTTGCTTTAGACCTCTAGGCTCCAGTCCATTGATAGCTTCTATGTCTTCACCAAGTCTGAGGAATGGATGCAGGGCCACAATGTTGTTTTTAACTTCAGCTGGGGCTTTTGCATTAGGCTGATAATGTTTCAGTTCATGTCCTGCCAGCTTATGTACCTGGAGGCTTTGGCAAAGTCTAAATGTCATTCT
This sequence comes from Chitala chitala, assembly GCA_025773905.1. Lineage (NCBI taxonomy): Eukaryota > Metazoa > Chordata > Actinopteri > Osteoglossiformes > Notopteridae > Chitala > Chitala chitala. Next base: position 3,770 of record JABJVR010004856.1, on the reverse strand, counting down.
CATCTCCTCTTTTTTTTTTTCTGCTGCCCTCAGCTCAAATTGGACGGTTCTTCTCTCACGTCTTCTGAGCTGGCAGTAAGTAATGGGGTTTTTTTTTTTTTTTTCCCTCCTTCGTTTCAGATTTTGTTACCTTGCCATACAATACTTTGCTGCAATGTTCTCCCATCTTTTTTTTTTTTGCAGGTCCACCTAAAATAGTTTTTTGCTTTTCTGCTTCCAGGTTCTGCCCAAGTCGAGGCAGCTGATTGGCCAGGTAGCATGGACAGCACCTTCATTGGCCATCGCAGCACCAGAACGTGCGACCCAAGATGTATCAAGTGGAGGGGGAGACATGAGTGACAGCCTGTCCCTGAGCGAGCCGTCACGGGTACAGAAGAAGAAGCCCAGGGTAATGCTACCATCCAAGTTAATGTCCATCTTGAGTCTTTCCTGCCACTTCTATATCGTCACGTGTATGTTGTGTAGGTGATGCGTGTTGCAGTGAATCCACGTTTCTCTGAATTGCATTTTCAGATGTTGTTGTTCCTTCCTTCAGAGCAGGGTCCGTGTGAGGAGAGCAAGCATCTCTGAGCCTAGTGACACTGACTATGAATCCAGGGGCACATTTGTCCAGCAAGGTGAGCAGCGCAATGCAGCAAAGGAACAGCAGGTGGCGCTGCGGCTAATAAAGCAGATCAAGGACTGCTTTAAAATCATATGTGAAGTGAAATAGGTAATAAATGGACATTGACTGGTGATTTATTTTATTTTACTTTTTGAAGAAATTGTGCTCCAACATCAGAAGGAAATTGAGAGGATGGATGTTTTCCGTGATCAGCTGGGTGAAGATTGGCTGCGTTATAAGCACCACCTAGAGGGGGCGCCACCAAAGCAGGCAGAACCAGGGTCAGGGATGCTGGAGGCCAATGGCCACTGTGTCCCTGCCACCTCTAATGTCATAGGACACCCTGTTACCAAGGACTGTCAGTCTGCACCTCTGCTTACATCGGAACCTAAAGAGGATCGCTTTGACCTAGACACAGAGTCCACGTTACACTGGCCCAGTCACAGCTTGGACAACACAGAGTCTACCCTGGAGACCAGTTTGGGTGTCCAGCTGGGCCCCAGGAGTGATTCAGGCCATGAAGAGGAAGATGAGGAAGAGCTTGGAGGTAAGCTATAGGCCAGGCACATCAAGGAGCATTTTATTGTTTGACAAATTTTCATATTCAAGAAGTACGTGCAGAGTACCAAAGTTTAAAATGTGGTTTATAAGCACAGTCTCTTTCCTTTCTAGTGGATTTGTGCCTCCCCCTCCTGGTGGGAGTGCTCCCTGAGGACAACAGTAAGGAGTCGATGGAGAGGAAGGCTCCATCTCCAGTCTTTCTGCGCCTCCAACCAGGTCATGCGCTCGAGGTGGACATGCAAAGCGGTGCTGTGTTGTCTCGGCTGGACCTGGGCAGTCTGAGGGAGGTCACGACCTCACAGGCCACGTGGGTGGACAAGGTTAGAGGCTGTAGTTGTGTTTCGGGGGCTGTGCTAAAAGTTAATGGATTTTCCTTGGGGTTTACTTCTGAATGTTCATACCGCTAATGGTTACTCACAGTACATACTGTCTGGAGAAGGCTACGTGCGTAACACAGACTACCAAGGCAGTATACTCGGTTTATGTTACCTATCCAATAACCCCCTTGTTTGGAGAAAAAAAAATAATAAGGCCCATTCTTTCTCTGCCAGGATGGAGAGCGTTCTCTTCCAGCCCTCGAGCTTCACTTTTGCTACATCAGCCGTGCCAGGCGGAGACGGCGGTATGTAGTGCTGGATGATAACCCCCAGGTGGCGCTGCAGGTATGTTAATGCTGACAGTATGTGTATCTAGCTTGTAAACATAATTGTGCAAATTGCCAAATAACAAACATCCTATAGTGGTGCATATGTGTAGTCAAGTGTATCTGTAATTTGTGTGTTTTCATTCCTAGTGTTGTTACTGTGACAAACTTTTAAATCCCCTTGCAAACCACACGTGTTTGGTGTGTTGAGTTTGTACAGCAGTTCTCAGACATTCTCTAGTGATGGCAGGGAAGACAAACAAACAGAAATAAGCATTTGCTTTTTGTTTTTGCTGGAATGAGATAAAGGAAAAGAGCGACAGAAAAAATAACACGGAGTTCATATCTGCCACTTTTGGAGCGGACCCCCTCTCTGCCTGGGCCCGACCTGCTGTTTGTTCACATGTGCACTCTTGACCCACGCAGGCGCTGGCTGATGTCCTGCTGCGGGTTGCTGAGGACAACGGGCGGCAGGCGGCAGCAGAGCAGGTGCATGGGGTGCGATTGCAGTGTCTGAAGTGTCACGTGGAGTTCTTCCAGGGCAGCCAAGAGCTCAAAAGAGAGCGTGGAGAAGGGGAGGAAGAGGAGGAGGAGTGGACAGGCCACGGTGCCGCTGGTGAGGGCAGCATCCTGTTGGGAGACCTGAGCTTGCTGCACGTGCGTGTGCATTGACTTGCTGCTAAGGAGTCTTAGCTTTCTGCTTTTCCAAACCCAGCCACCAGGGGGCCTTAACTTGTGAGTTTAGCGAGGCCACTTTATGAGGTCACAGTTCACACGTGGCTTCTAAGGCACGTTTCTCCTTAAAATGACTGACTATTAGTCATGTACAAATGACTCAGGAACCTCAAGTCCTTATGAAGGGATGGTCTATGCACTAAACCAACCCTTTGCTGTTGTTTTGACTCATTTGAACCACTGTGTCTCTTCCAATTGCCATCACTCTTAAGCACCCTAAGCTAATATGTAACTGTAGTGCTATATGTAATACACATGCACATACTATACAAAGCAATACTTTGCTTTTTTGAGATCTTATTCAGGACATAAGAATGGCAGGGGGGATTATACCCAGCATCATTGCAGGGTAGTGTACATTAAAGGTTTGATTCCAGCATTCATCTGGTTTACCTGTCGAGACATGGCCATCTGATGGCACCAACAGCTTCTTTCACTGATGCTGGTATTTCAGTTTTTGATTTCATGTGGGTATTTTTTTTATTTTTTATTTTTTCCCCCCCGGTCAGACTAAAGTGGATAAGTACGCACGATAAAACGTTATGTCTGTAGCGAATGTTCGTAAAGGCTGAGGGACTTTCCTGGCTTCTCCTGAGCAGTTACTGCACCCTTTCCAAGGTGGCTGGTGACTGGGAGCTGCACATTCCCAGCGTCTTTTCCTAATGATACTTTGTTTTTATAATATTTTATGGAAAGCTATCCCAGTTTGAAAGAATTACTAATTTCCAATTGGTTGGGTGGAGTGGGTTGAATGATGTCTTCCCGCACTAACCAACTGCACCCCCCCCTCCCCCGTTCTCCCGGGTACAAAGGCTTCAGTTCAGTTGTAGGGAAGAAGTGCATGTGGTCTTTGTTTTGGGTGGAGCCTAACATTTTCACCTGAGCAGTTTGTCTACACAGGGAACATCTGTTGCATTTCTATTTGAACACAGCATACAAAGGGATCATATGTACTATGCTTGACTTTTATTTGAAACCTACATCTTGAGAGAGTGTTCGAGTGTTCTGTCTCCTTAAGCTGATATTATCTGGAGAAACGATAAATGGGAACACTGGAAAGGAACAGGCACCTAGCTTTCAAGCCACATCCCTACCATTCCATTCGCTGCACGGAAGGTCTGCTTAGATGTGATGTTAACTTGTGGCTGTTCTGACTCTTTATGGAATGTTTATGCTTGTCTGTTTCTGTTAACCGCCCCCCCCCCCGGCCCCACCCCCCCGCCCCCC
>JABJVR010004854.1:0-14217 GCA_025773905.1 Chitala chitala | reverse complement strand
TCATGGCTGAGTTGCTGTTGTTCCCAGTTGCTTCCACTGTGTTATAATACCACTAACAGTTGACCGTGGAATATTTACCAGCAAGGAATTTTCACGGTTGGATTTATTGCACAGGTGGCAACCTATCACGGTACCACACTTGAATTCTCTGAGCTCCTAAGAGTAACCCATTCTTTCTCAAATGTTTGTAGACACAGTCTGCATGCCTAGGTGCTTGATTTTATACACCTGTTCAGGTTCAGGTAACTTTATTTATACCCGTAGGTAGATTTGTTTTGCAGTGTTTTGCACCTGTGGCCGTGGAGGTGATTGGAACACCTGAATCCAATGAATTGGAGGGATGTCCCAAAACTTTTGGCAATATAGTGTATATTATGCTGCAAATTAATGTTCCTGGTTTGAGAGGCCCATTGTCCTACTGAGAGTTGGGGGGATACAGGTGACCCACACACATTCAAAGTAACATTTTCAAACTTCTTTCCTAGTCCAAACTTGAAGCCTTCAGTTTAAAATTTGGAAACTTTGGGGGAAGGATTAGTGGTATTATCAACGCTGGGTCGCCACATCCGATGTTAAAGAGATTAAGGTGAAGGTTCTTCTGGGCAAATAAGCTGCTGGATCCCCACTGAGCACACAGCAGGCCTTCTTGTCTGATCCCTGCCTCTGCCTGTACACCCACTTCCTCACCAGTGCCAGAGTGCCTGAACATAACCTCAGGCTACAGCAGAAAGCTTGGGCACGTTGCTAATCTGGAAGTGAGGTGAAAGTGCAACATGTACTGTAGGTCGTTTAAGACTAGTGGGCGGATGTGAGGTGAAAAACAAAGTGTTTTACAGTTCCATTCCCAAAAAAAAACAAGCACACACGTTAGCAGTATGTTTCTATGGGCCAGGGAGAGGCTTCGCCGCCTCGCTCAAAAGTCTTGTGTTCCTTGTTTGTACAAAGAGAGTTGTTGTTTTAATGGTGGCGAACACCAATCGGTGCGATGTTCATGTGGAGAAAGGTCACAGGCTGCAGCTTCTAGGCCCAGCCATCCTACTCAAGGTCTCTGACAACCACAAACTGTGTGTGTGTGTGTGTGTGTGTGTGTGTGTGTGTGTGTGTGTGTGTGTGTGTGTGTGCGTGTGCAACAGAAAATGTAGACAAATGATTGTCAGCCTGTAAACAAAAACAGTGTATTTACTGTTGTTATTGCAGAAAGGTTTCTACAGCCTTTAGGGCAAGACATGTAATGGCAAGGAAATCCACATGCTATTTGGATGTTCCTGGTTTTAACAGCTAAGTTCAATTTTTTTTATTTTGATTGCTATTGTCTTATTACTACAGCTGGTCAGAAAAGTATGTAGCACATTGTTTTTTTTGTCAGGATGTGTACCAGTTCATTGAGGTGATGTTTTGTTGCATAGCCCAGACTGTAAAGCTTTCCCATCAACAATTTCATTTTTGGTGTATGTGGTAGATGGTGAGGACCATCTGTTTATCATTGGCTGGTCCTCACTACTCTCTGACTCCTCCTTCCCCCAGGGTGCACCACCCCACAAGTGGGCGGAGCATGGAAGTGAGCACCACCCAGCCCGGGGTGCAGTTCTACACCGCCAATTTCCTGGATGGCAGTCTGCGGGGCAAGGGTGGGGCCATCTACCCCAAGCACTGTTCCTTTTGCCTGGAGACGCAGAACTGGCCGGACGCCGTCAATAAGGTACAGGAACAGGTGGGGGAATGAGACCCACAGTACAGTCATACAGACAGCGTGGTGTCAGTTTAAAGCCATTGCAAAGAAAGCAATCAGATGTCACTCCCAGCAAATTATTATTTAATTACACTGATTTATTGATCAACTCCTCACATTAAATACTGTTTTGAAGGCTTTCAGATATTATATTAATCTAGTGGTTTGGAGTCATGAATCGTAGAGGAATAGTTTTAATGATGTCCATTCAGGCTAATGATTAAAGAGTTGTAAGGTTAACAATAAAAGATTTGGCATCTCGTGCTTTCTCTTTTTAAGCACAGAAAATGGGAAAATTATCAATTTGGGTACTGGAGTTTAAATCATCTGGTCGAGATCTATGATGTGTGTAATGAATGCACTTTGTATTCGTTTGATACTGTATCTGTCAAAAATTCAAATTGTGTGGCTCTTGGATGAAGGAAGTTGGTTTTGTCCTTGAAGATAACCATCAAAGTTTCAAACATCATCTGAAACAAGCGCTGTCATGGTAATAAAATCCTGACCGTCAATAATAAAGCCAAAAAGAGATTTGCGATAAGACACCACAGCTGGTTATACAGTATTTAAATGTCCAGAATGGTTTTTCCCTGTACCTCACATTTTCTCCCACCTTGGAATTGTCCAACAGTGCAGCAGCTGTGCCAAATGGGCAACATCTTCAGCCGTACATGCTGTGGGCGTCAGTCTTAGTGTCAGTTTTAATAGGAAGACGTGGGCACTCTTGGCTCCATTTTTCACATAGCACGGCAGGTGCACACAAGCCTGGAGTCACTATGCAGGATTTCAGACTGTTTCTATGAAACAGTGACATATGGCTAAAGGCAACACATCAACATGCAATAAGAGCCAAAGAGAGAGTTGGGTCAGGGAGAGGAGAAAGGACAAAGCAAAATCATCCCTGTTGGAGGGCTCCCCCACCCAAAGGACGTTTCTCCACCTGTTTGAACGCTATTACACAGGAGTACATGCCCCACTCTCAGGAGACAGCAGAAGGATGAGAGCCCCTCCTAAAACATGTTAATGCTCAGAAAGCAAAACTGAATTGAAAATTAAATTGTAGAATTCACACTGAATAATAGTAGTGACAAGAACTGCAGATGCAGTGCTGTGAAAGGAGCTAATGGGAATGAGGCAACACACATCTCAGTTTAAATCAACTTATAAAAGAACTGATTCCAAGTGGAATCGGGCGATTCTTGATTCATCGTTGCGATTGAGTGCCTCATCAAGCTGTATAATGGAAATAACGTAATGGCAGCAGTGAACACTTAATAAGGCAGCAAATCTGTTGCTGCCACATCAAGGTCAAGGTCGAGGTGGTTTTTATTGTCATTTCAGCTATATACAGTTGCTACGTTACACAGTGAAAGGAAACAGTGTCCCCTCAGGACACCAGGTGCTACATAAAACAACACAAAAGGACAACACAAGACTACTAGAATATACAGGCTGTAAATACAGCAAGTAGTACTGTACATAGTGCAAATAACAATATGTAAGCAACTCGGAGAGCAGCCCGACAGCTCTGTGTAAAGTATACGGTTTCATGAGCTGTATACGATAATCATGAAGTGCAGTGGTGTGTGTGTGTGTGTGTGTGTGTGTGTGTCTCTCTAAGAGAGAGATCAGTCTATTAGTCCAGTCCTTGGGAGTCGAGGAGTGTTATGGCTTGGGGAAAGAAGCTGTTACACAGTCTGGCCGTGAGGGTCCAAATGGTACAGTACCTTTAGCTAGACAATTTGTGTGTTGGATGTGTAGGCTCATCTACAATGCTGATGGCCTTGCGGGTGCAGTGTGTGATGTTAATGTTCTTGTTAGTAGGAAGTTAGACCCCAATGATCTTCTCAGCTGTCCTCACTACCCTACCAGCTGTAGGTCCTTGGAATCCGATACGATGCAATTTCCAAACCAGGCAGTGATGCAGCTGCACAGGATGATCTCAGTAGTCCTTCTGTAAAATGCTGTGAAGATGGGTGGAAAGAGATGAGGTTTCCTCAGCTTCCTCAGGAAGTAGAGCTGCTGCTGAGCCTTCTTTATAATGGAACTGGTATTGAAGGAATAGGAGAGGTTCTCTGCCAGGTGGGCACCAAGAAATTTGGTGTTCTTTATAGTCTCCACAGAGGAGCCTTCAATGATCAGTGGAGAATTGTCACTGTGTGCTTTCTTAAAGTCCACAACCATCTCTTTCGTTTTATCCACGTTAAGAGACAGACTGTTGGCTCTACATCAGCCTGTTAATCGTTTCACCTCCTCTTTATAGGCTGACTCATTGTTCTTGCTGATGAGACCACCACAGTCCTGTCATCAGCTAACTTGATGATATGCTTCAAGCTGTGGACCGCTACAAGGTCGTGAGTCAGTAGTGTGAACAGCAGTGGACTGAGCCTGACAGGGCAGTGTGCTCCAGTGCTCAGCATGACAATGTGGGAGATGTTACTGTTAATCCGGACTGATTTAGATCTCTCAATTAGGAGGTCCAGGATCCAGTTGCAAAGGAAGGTGTTCAGCTTTCCAAACAGCTGCTGGGGAATGATGGTGTTGAATGCTGAGCTAAAGTCTGTGAACAGCATTCAAACATAGGTGGCCTTTTAGTCCAAATGTGTGAGAGCCAGGTGGAGCGTAGTGGCAATGGCATTGTCCCTTGAGTGGTTAGGACAATAAGTGAACTGCAGGGAATCCAGGGTGGGGAGCAGCAGGTTTCTGATGTGCCTTGTGACCAGTCTTTTGAAGCACTTCATGATGGTAGACACGAGTGTGACAGGTTGGTAGTCATTGAGGTAAGACACTGGAGACTTCTTGGGCACGGGGACGATGATGGTTGTGGTCGATCAATGTCTTTCCTTTGGTTTGTCCTCCTGTATCACACTGCTCAGTCCACAGGGACCTGCATCAGCCTGTGTGTGAGGCTGTTTGTGTCTGAGTGGCCTTTGAGTCTCCACAAAGATGAGTGCAATGAAGATACTCTCTTTTTCTTGGAAGTGGGGAAGATCCAAAATAGCATGGTGGCACTTGCAAGGAAAGCATCATGTCTTGCTGGATGGAGAGTGAGATGATTTAAAATCTCCAACTCCATACCAGAGGCATCTTCTCAATTTTTTGAATCCTGCTCAAAAAGAAACCCAAATATGACAAGACAGTGTCCATGCATGTTTTTTGTTTTCTTTTGAAATTGTACTCATTACTGGACCAGTCAGATACAGCCTGATTCCGTGTGACCACAGCTCTGTCACAGTCACACGGGAAGTCCAGCACGGCCTGCCCACCTTCCAGCACTGGAGTGCCGTTCCTTATGTAGCAATTTGTCAAACAGCTTCTGTGTCTGATGTGCCACGCACACCTTAAATTGACATTCACGCTCATGTGAATCTGTGCAGTCTGCAAGCTGACAACACCAGCCTTTAATCGCTAAACCAATAATCACAAGTAATTGTTGCTGCAGCAGCACCTTGGTGCACAGGCGGTGGAAGGCAAGACGTTTCATCTTCTGTGAGAGGAAGCAAAAGCCAAACGAAAATAAAAGCGTTCTCGGCTCCTGCTGTGGCGGTACTAAGCTTTCTGTGGCAACTTAATAGCACAGCGTTTCCACTTATGCCACGTTAATGGCGGGCAATTTTCCGCCTGGTAATTATAGCCTTTGTGTTTCAGTGGGCCTGTAGTTCCGTGGACGGTATCTTTAACAGCACAAGCCATCACTCAGGCAAGGGGCACAGGCACCCAGGGAAAGGCTGCGATTTGGATTAGACTGAGCTAGAACAGAACAAGGGGACATACTGATACACTGAGAAGCCACTCAGTTCACATTCATGCACACACACAAACAATATACAATATATTAGGTACGTTTTATACATTATATAAATTTAAAAAAATTGCTCAGCTTTACAGGTGATGCTATGGTGGAATAAGCAGAAAATGAAGCAATTTTAAACCGTATTGCCACGTGTTATCAGTCAGAAGGTCAGTCGTTTTTATTTTGTTTTGGGCATTCTAAGGTGTGCTTTTGTGATCTTTGGATTATAAAGGATAGTTGCTGACAGATTCAGTTCTCTTTTTTAGTTTGGGTTTCATAAAAATAAGTACAAAGTAAACGGATGTGAAAAACAAAACACCCTAACATTAGAAGCTGCAACAATGGGTAGAGGCGTGCAACTAATTCATTGTTTTTTAGCTAGTTAAAAAGTGCAAATGTCAGTCCTGTTTCCAAAACATAAGGCTCAAAATGATTACTTTTATTAACCCATTTGCTTTGCTGGCATTTCTCTAACTGTGTTAGGACTCCCATTTGAGAGACTAATAGAAAATGCGTTAATTTTAATAGGCATTCTTTTTAATACAGCAAAATGTGATTACAAGCTGACTTGCTGAAATATGTAGCTAACCTTGTACGCATACTGTTTGACTTTCTATGTAAAATATACAAGCAGAAATGTTTGTTACAAATCAGATACCAGAAACCTTTAGGTTTATATATTGTACAAGTTCTAGAGACAGAGCAGCTCCAACTCCTTTCGGTCCCCTAGCAACCACCTCTGCAACTGAAAATCCATAGCAACCACAGTAGGCCCTGTTGAACACACGCACACACACAGCACTCATGTTGCGTAACCTACCACAGATTGTCACACTGCCATTCAGATGCATAGCAACAAACAAATAACAAAGAGCTAGGTGTTATAGTTAACACATGAAGTGACACAGTGGCACACAGATGACTAATTGGTTGATTAGCATGCTAGTATCCTTCACAAAATTCCCTGCATTCCTCAGTGTGGCCGATTTAGCCAAGAACTCCTCCAGGTGGTGTCATTTAATAGGGTTTATAAGAGCCAAGGTGACCACTCCAGGGACTGTTTATGAGTCTTACTGTTGCATCTCGTTTATTCTCTCCACTCTAATGACTGACTTAAAAAAATTAATTACAGATGAAAGTAACCAAACATACTCATTGTTCCACTGTAACAAATGCAACCCTGCCCTTTTTGCATACCCATTCATAAATGCTAAACACATCAGTTTAGAAAGCATCGCAGGTGAAGTCATTTGTAAACAGCTAAAGGCCCTGGAAAGATCTTTCCGGTGAAATATTGATAAAAACACATTTTAAGTTGGTTAGACTCACATTCGGCAAGTCAGACTGTATTGAGCTGGGTATAAATCAGAGTGAATGAAAGCACCATGCGAGTACATGAGCCTGACACTGCCTTTGACCACACGTTATTAGAACAAGTTCTAACACTGTCTACCTGCTTTGAACCACCTACACAGAGACGGCTACAGAACAGAACAGTGTTCTAATGCCAGCGCGCCCCATGTCCACTTTGTTTTGTTGAGTTTTCTCCAAAAGTGGAATGAGGAAAAACTACCAGGACTCCTACCTTGCCGGAGGGATAGTTTCTCCTCTTCTCCCACGTAGACTTGGTTGTTCAGGCTCCCTGTAACCCCCTCCCTCCCTTTGTGGTGTGTTTTGTAACAGTCCCACTTTCCTGACGTGCTGCTGAAGCCGGGGGAGGAGTACAGCCACACCACACGCTTTACCTTCGCCACCACCTGAGGACCGCTAAACAAAAGGCCCATGAAAGCACAGTGTGGGGGCTGCCTTTTCTCAGGAGTAACTTTTCTGCATACAGAAACAAGGTCTTTGGCCTGTTCACTTGAGCCTGATTTTTTTAAATGCTTGTAAAATAAATGAAGTTAATGAGGCCCTTATATAGTGCTTTAGTAAGCAGGCCATCACATCATTATGAAATGATCTATTCGTATAATTTTCGTAAATCTCAAAATTTCCTGCTCAAATCAATTGTGTTCATATATCATGTCTCCAAAGCTCTCTTAACATCAACAAGGAACAATCTAATTAACGATAACATCTGCCGACCTACTCTGAAGGTCAGGCACAGCAGGCAGCTGACAACGCTGTCTCAACTGATAAGGCTAATAAAATACGTGGGTGGCTAGGAGGAGTAATCTGATTCTCCTTTCATTTCAAATAAGCATGTATTAACTGAACGGCATGTAAATTCACTGGGCTAGCTCAACGCAAGACTTCAGTTACGGGAGCTGGGTCTTGTTTTTAAAATAATTTGACACCAAATGTTCAGACTCCCTGAACTGTGGATGATGCATCTTTGTGTTTATACACAGACCTTTTTGTAAATTTATGCTCGCTCTTTGCATTTACAAATTATTAAAAAAATGTAATACATGTTACATTAAACAAATACACACTCTTGTGTTAATTACTCAATTGCCATTTATAATACAAAAAAGTATATGCAGACAGCTGAATCAGTTCTATAATATGCTTTGGAACAAGGAAAGGGATCTGAAGTTGGCTTAAGTTAGCATGTGAAATGTAACACATCATTTTGAAAGTACAGGGTGGTTATAATTAGTTTCCCTGTTTACAGCCTTTTACATATACCATTCAAGGGATGAGGAAAAGGATTTTGGGGAAAAAAACTCAGCAAATATGGAAAAATATGGCACTTTATAACAGGAACTACATAGAAAAAGCACAAAAATTAGGAAAAATCTAAAATGAGTTTTTTGTCCTTTGCAAAATTTGATAAACCTAATTGCATTTTAAAATAAAAGACAACTAAGAGAGTTGGGAAAGCTTCAAAAATCATGTATTCTCAGTAGTGGAGCATTATAAAGGCACATATTTATAAAAAACATCTCACTTTATATGCTCTTTCCATGTATTTCTTGTTGTATAGCACCACATTTTCCCCTAGCAGCAGATTTTGGAACTACAATATTTAGTCAGAATCCTTGTTGGCATTCATTGAATAGTACTTGTTCAAATTTTGGTGTCATTCTGCTTATTACAGCCACAAGGAACTCTGAATAAAGAGGCTTTAATTATAACCAACCTGTATGTTCAACTGAGCTTCTTAGAAGTTAAAGACATTAGTCTATATTAACATTTTTATGACACCACTGACTATAGAAACTAGTAAATTTCAAATGAAAAAAAAAAACATCCAGTATGGAAGTCAGTTAAGGAAATTTGTAAACAAGAATAATTCTAATACGCCTACCAATCATAAACACAAAACAATACCGTATGTATTACAGCAGTAACATGCATTTAATCATTTTCAGAGCTCCTGCTCCACCTACAGGCCACCCACCATGCAAGTACAGTAAAAGGTAATTAATTTCACATGGTTATGTAACACACTCAGTGGCTGGTTAAGTCCTTTACACAAGTTGTTTTCAAATGTATGGGCTCACATGGAAATAGGGTTGGGAGGAGAAATCAATGTGCAGATTAGGACCTTAAATGGAGGTTAAGAGAAAAATACATATCCCTTTCGTGCAAGTAGTTTGGACATATTGAAGGAGTCAACAAACATTTTCTTTTCTAGTTGTTTTATTTAAAACACTTTGCAGCTAGATAGTTTTTGAAAGCCAGTTTGGTTACTTTTCAAATTTTCCATTTATTATATTCTTGGTAAAGTAGCTAAAATAAACTGGACTTGTAGATGGGATCCAGAAAGAGAATTTATTCAAATAATACATTGTCCACTCTGATAGTTCGGCTAGAAGCTAATCTTTAATGTACACATACAAAAAAAGTCAACGCACAATTTCTACAGCATCACAAAACTACATGTAGAATAGAAACACACTGCAACCCTTTAAAAAAGTCTGGAACCCAGTCTATCTACTGTTTGTGTTGAAATCTAGAGAATTTTTTAAAAATGCAGTAAATCAAGGAAGAACTCAAATGTAACCTCAGACACACAATCCCTTATTAATGTGTAAACAAATTCATTCTAAAAGGTATGCCTGCATAAGGGTTTAGTCATCTTTGCCTGGACTTTCGCTCCTTCTGGGACTTCCTGAAGGGGATCGACTGTAAGAAAAACATTTACATTTTAATTATAGTGTCAACACAATGCCAAATAACTATTAACCATTAATGCTACACCTAGAGTGGGCCCTGATAAGTTTGGTGCCTTAGGCATGATTTTAGCTGGTTCCCCTTACATTGCAACCAAGTCCACCACCAATTGTTGCAGTGGCTTCCCCTTGGACAAACAACACCCCTAGCACTTGCCTATACAGACCCCGGGTACACCTATACATACCTTCGTTTTGGAGGTGATGATCTAGATTTTGAATGGCTGGGGGGAAAAAAGAAAAAGCTTACGTGATGTCACTCATTTTAAAGCGACAACAGGAATCTAAATGTATTCCTTAAGGGTTGAAATGTACACTCTACAAATTAACTATACACTGAAAAGCATTATACATTAACACCATTTCCATAACTAGATGGACAAAGCTCAGACACCTAAAAATGACACCAACTACCAAAGAATTTCAATAAATCCCTAAAGCACGATTTTCATCTCTCCTAAAGCTACTATAATACATCTTGTCAATAACTTAAACACTAGGATGCATCAGACTGTGCAGTTTAAACTGCAAGACCCTTTATAGCAGTTTAGTGCATTCTAAAGTGACTGATACACATTTTACATGACTACAAGGACAACCTACACCAGCCCAGGAAAACAACTGGGAATACTGGTTTTTACTCCAGCTCAGCTCACCACCAGTTTGTGAACACAAGCATATTGATAGCCCTTAATTTGCACTTATGTCACAGATGCCAATGTGCATCTCTGTGCACTTTTTTAGGATTGTGGGTTTACGAAAACTGAGTTGCCGATTCTGTTTTTCCTGACAGTCAATGATTTCCATAACTACCCACAAACAGAATCTTTAATGTCCACTGATTGACTATTTGAAACACTAGAGATGGGACCGACCCTCTGGAGTAACCAGCATATATAATGGACACGCACCTCCTGGTTGGAGAGCTGGACTTGGATCTACCACCTGAGCCAGACCTGAAAGACAAAAAAAAAAAAAAAACACACTGGTAATGTTTGCTGTCCATTAGTGGACACCTGATATAATCATCTTTCAATTTTTTTATGTTGCAGAAATTAGTCTATATGTGAAGGGTTTGACAGCAAAACACTAAGTGCAATTTTAAACTTCAGTTTGGCATTTTTTGCTTTAATGATTTAAAAATCCAAAGCACAATACATCTTTCTATCTGGCAAGTAAAACTCTGGCATTAGTGTACAAAACATGATTAATTCCCCCTCATCTTTTGTGGCAAAACGCAAGAAATCTGCATGCATTTTAGTGACGTGACCAACCGTTTCCTGAAAACGTTGGTCTGTAATGCCCTCAACAGAGCCATTTTAGCCTCATAAGGGTCCGCTCATAAAATGAACATGAAGCAAAGACGACTGTGAAAAAGATTAGTTGACACAACAGCAGTGGAAAAGAGCCTGAAGTCACATGTAAACGCGGTGGACAGTAAATGTTGTGTTGGCACTGACTTAAGATATTGCAAGGTAATATTGATAGTAATTATAAATTTAAAGAATAATGTTTAGTGTTGCCTCAATGATTTGTTAGTATTCTTACCAATATTCCTTAAAATGTTGACAAAATATTTACTGATTAAACTGTACAAACAGCAATACTCATTTTACTATGGAAATGTCAGGTCTACTGTTTTTATTGCATTACTTCATTCTGACTGATTCGTTTCAGCAAGATGGAAAAATATAGTATTAGTGTGACTGTCCCGTATAATTTTTTCATTAATCAGACCACAATATGTATGTCTATTTCAAAAACACAACGACAGAGGTAAGCGTGGGGTATTTTGTATTTTCATTTCAAGTAATGAGCAATGTAATGAGCTCCCTGTGTTTCAGATGCCAGCCCCAGTCTCTGATGTTGCCCCGCCTCACATGCCTCTTGGTTTGTTTTTGACTTTTGCCTGGATTATAGATTTCGATTTTTGGATCATGTCTATGAGCTTCCCTTTGTCCAGTCTGAATAAAACCTGTTTTTCTGCAAGATGAATGTCTTGTTTTCTGTGCACACAAATAAGAACTTGGATGGGTATCAATATTGACACTATTAAAGATTTTGGCCCTTTTGCAATCCTTGATTTTTATTGATCTTTTAATGAGTACTTTATTTCCCAAAAATGATGATTAACAAGCTCACCAAACTCAGTCTAAACCAAGTCTAGAAAAATACATGATACAGAAGCACTGTATTTCTCACTGATTTTACGATGTCATCTCTCTGGCTTAAAAAAAATTTGTGTTCTTATAAAAATTTTATCTAAGATTCATAACCAAATGCTTCAGAGGTAGACTTTAGTATTCTCCCAAGGTGTTGAACGTGGTCTTGTGGAGATGGTGGTTGTAATGGTGAAGACAGAGTGACATCATCTCTACTGAGTTGGTTTTTTAAGTCAGTGCACAAAATTCACCAAAAAGACCAGAAAACTAATCAAAGATAATATGAAGCATGCTTTTAGCGGTCATAAATGGATTTTAAAAAATTAAATTTTTAAAAGTTGTGACCCTTGAAATAAATCTTAAAGTACACATACCCATATAGTTAAAAAATTCTCCAAACTGTACAAATGCATATATATAGAATTTTGCCATCACACCCTTCAATGTGCCTGTATGCATTGCTTCCTCAACAAAGCAAAACACAGGGAAGGCAGTGCATTACGGAATGCAAAATACCAAATTATACTACACACACACACACTATAACAGCTGTGACAAGTTTCAGGTTTTGCTTTAAAAAAAAAAAAAAAAAAAAAGTAACCTCACATAAAAAAGCCCACTCAGAACGCATATTACCTGCTTCTTGGATGAGAAGCAGATCGGGATCTTGATCTGGACACTCTGGACCTGCCAGAAGGAGAATACAGTGCTAAGAATGAAGAAGACTGCTGCCTCAGGTAAACAAGTACTACATCTAAGAGCTGGGTGAGGTGTGTTTTCTGTATCGATCAACCATCATGTTTCTCATGATATACATTAGCAAATAAAAACATTCAACCCTCCAAAGATTGTAAGGATTTACCAATTAAAGTGTTTTTTTTTTTTTTTTTTTTAAAGTGTGTTAGAAATCATCCACAACAAAATCGGTCTGTTTTGTGACAGAGAAAATCAAACAATATATACAGTGGGGTTTGCGATAAAGTTGGGCCAGAACGATGTCGAAACGTAAAAGTTTTGCGTTTTTCTGAAGAAACGCAGGCGTCAAAGTGACATAACGCTGCTGCCATTCAAACCGCCTGTGTTATTTGTGCATTACTAACTTTGGTGTTTCTCACACATTTCCAAGATTTTTCTACAGAAACAGGTTTTAAAAAGCACTTTGTTGTGTCCAATTTATATTATTTAGCAGTCTGGACACTGGAGCGAGTAACTGGTATCATGCTTTACATAAGGGTGATACGGTTATACATCTTTGACTGAGGCCATGTTAAATGTTGGTATGTATTAAAAACTTTCCAGAGTTATCCAACTCTCACTCTGCATTTACTTGGCCTTCGGTCACAACGCACTTGCCAGTACATCCAATTAGAGATACGTATTTTTTATATATACGTACACACACACACACACACACACACACACACACACACACACATATATATATATACATACACACACACAAACTAGTTTTCTGTAGTGTAATTTTATGGCATATTGGTAGCAATTCATTTACTAGTAAATTAGCGTTAAAATTAGACATTTGTTTCAACACTTAATTTAAATGTTAAAAATATACAGTATACCTGCACTGTAATACTTCATGCACCCAAATATTTTGTTTTCCATTAAGTTTTTCAGATGTCAAAGTCAAGGCATTTGAACAAATTATGAACTTGCCATGTCACAATTACTCAACCCCTGTATAATACTGCTGTTTTTAAAACCTTCTGATAGTTTTTATGGTGCAAAATGGAGTTAAAACATAATTAAGCCTTTAGAAACACTATAACGATCCTTAATCTGTTCAGCTGTGATGCCTATATAAATCCCACCCATAAACGTTTCCAAGGTGAGCTGCAATCATGGTTAAGACCAACCAGTTTTCACAAAAGCTTGCATCAGACTGGGATGCAAAAGTCTCCTGGTTCAAATCCCAGCCCAGCCACCAGGTGCATCCCTGAGCAAGACACTCAGCACTAGCTCATTGTAACCCACATGTCAAATGTTGTAAGTCGCTTTGGATAAAAGCATCTGCTACATTAATAAATGTTAAAGAAAATAGTTAACAGATCAAATGAAAAACGTAAAGCAATTTATGTTCTCAAAATGTGTATCAAACTTTTGTTGGTTAATTAATTTTTTTTTTGTCATTTTCATTAACGATTATCGATTAATATCAATACCACCTTTTGCGATGGTGGTTGAATATTTCTGACCAACTGTAAGATTTCATATTAATGTTTCAGTTTTTAAAGATTTATCTACCTTCTTACTATGAAGAACGTTTTATGAACAAAGCTTTATTACGGCTTAAAATTATTTATTAGTATTAAATTACACTCACTGGCCACTTTATTAGGTACACCTTGCTAATACCAGGTTGGACCCCCTTTTGCCTTCAGAACTGCCTTA
>JABJVR010004853.1:0-12253 GCA_025773905.1 Chitala chitala | reverse complement strand
TTCACATTTGTGAGTCACTATAGCACATGGATTTAGCTTCACATACTTCCATGTGCTATAGCTTCACATTTGTGAGTCACTATAGCACATGGATTTAGCTTCACATACTTCCATGTGCTATAGCTTCACATTTGTGAGTTGTATTTCGTTATAAGCACCTCAAACTTTATCTGCACAAACAGATGGAAATTGACTTACTGATTATATTGTTTATAATTTTATGTGTTAAACATTTATAGCCTGTTGAAATAATGACCTAGTGTACTTCAGCAAAGCCTCTAAAACCAACACTGTTTGCACACACAGACTGTGACTCACACTTCCCCTCCTCATTTCTGCAGATCATCTTGTTGTCCACGGGTTTGACTATGACGTCCAGGACCTCTCCAGGCTTCAGGGGCAGATCCTTACCACCCCATTTCTTATTGGACAGAAGTAATTGCACCATGACCTTTTGTAGGACCTGAATATCACCTTCATACTGGTAACAACAAAGATAACAGAACAGTGTCAATACTTATAGGACAACCAGAAAAAGAAGGTGGAGCTGGAGGTGGAAAGAGGTGATGGATGGAACAGCAAACTGACAGAATTAGAAGACAGATCAGAAATGTATGGAAAAGCAGACTGGCAGAGATGACACAGGCAATGGTGGCAGGTAAAACTCACTTTGAACTTCTTTCTGAACTCCTTCTCCTCCTTCTCAAACTTCTTCTGTTTTTTTGGGTCCTTCTCCTCCACTTTGCCCCTAGGCTTGGATGTGATGCTGGAGAAGGGAAGAAAAGTGAGAAAAAGGACTTCCAACTCACTTTGATCCAGAGTTTAGGTCCAGTCGTTTTGGAGTTCCAGTGAAACATGATACCAAAAATGAATTTCAAGCTGTGATCATGAGCACCTCTCTGCATGGCACTATTACACTTTTCCAGGTGACACAGCATGTGCCCTATTGTACTAAGTATTAGCTCACCTAGATGCAACTGTGGAGTCCACATCATCATACAGCTCGTCATCATCAGGAGCTGCTGTGGTATCTGAAATGATATTTCTGATTTAGTTTTCAGAACAACATGACTGAACCGAATCTGTGCAATGAAGTATGACCATGCTGAGAACCTGCTGGAAACATAACATGACGATTAAGCACAGGAAGTGAGCTGGAAATACAGAATAGGACAGGTTCTTACCTCTGTTTCCCTCAGGAGTAAACTGGGGAGGTGGAGGAACTCTGGAAGGGCAGAAAGGAAAGATGAAGAATTGCAAGAAGGTGCACATTGAAATCTAATTCATGTGATTGGGTTAATCTGGTGGGAATCAATCTAAGATAAAACACAGTCAGACTTAATGAAACAGAATTTCAGGGGAATTTCCATGAGTTAAATCATCGTTATCTTGGCCATTGTAAATGCAAGCTGATTGATGGCTCTGCAAAACAGCATACTTGTAAACACAGGTATGGGCAAGCGCTTGCACTGTTTACATAGCAAAGTTTGCATTATAAAAGCCAGGATCACAGATGCACACTGACATTAGCTGTGGGATGCATACTGCAGCATGATTTTGGTAGCTTGCCAACAGTGGGATGGGTTAAACATGATCCGTGACTCAAGGAGTTTCCAGCAACAGGTGAGAAAAATTCCACCTGAAAAACAGCTTTGAAGCAGGCCCACGAAAAGGCGTCCCCCCCAACTCCGACTGTGTTAGCGAATCTAACAGAAACAATTAGAATTAGACTCCAATTGCCAGTGAATAAAATGGGAGGGGGAAATTTGTTGTTGGGTTGATTCAGCAGCACATCTGGGAAATGTGTGGATTACTCGTTACTGAAGGGTGTGTTTCTTCTCCAGTCATCCCAGCCCTTGAACATACTCAGGAGATTCCATGCTTTGGGTAAAGGCTTGGACTCCTGTGCACTAGTTTTGTGAGGGGAGGGAGCAGATGAGGGGGTGGGATAGAGCTTAGAGAGAGTGATGTAACAAATGGGGAGATGAACAGGCATACACACGTGATGTAAGCACATAAGCAGTAATGGCCCTGGGTTACTTGATGCCCTAGGCAAGATTACATTCCCCCCAAGTGACTGTTTGCGTGCTCTTCAGGGCGCCCCTACCAACGGATGGCACCCCTAGCATTTGCCTATACAGACTATGTCTAAGGCCGGCTTTTCACACAAAGGCAGAAACGTACAGAGTTCAGTGATATTCAAGTGCACGAGCACTATGTAAAGACCTCACCTGACATTCAGATCTGCATCATCCAGGTCATCATAGATGTCCCCATCTTCACCTGGAGGTGGTGGAAGAACCACTGGAAGTACACAGACAGTGTGATTTCAGCACATACCGTTAGTCAACAAAATAAAGTTGTTGCACACATCTGTCATTGTGATCACACAACATTTTTTACTTTGACAGGTAATTTTCGTTCATGCCTTTATTCCCTTGATTAAAGACACTGTACATATCTCACCATCTCACTAATATGGTAATAACTGATTGAGGATGAGGAATTTGCTATGATATTCAAACACAATGTGTGTAGCTAGCAAAGTGATTATTATTTTTGATCTAAATAAATATTATTTTAAGGGATTAGGAAACTTGCCTCCAAGACCTCGCAGAAGCCTAGAATAAAGAAACATATAAACAAGCTGTTACGAAACATGGATTTCACAAGATCTCACAGTGCAGACAACACCGGGGCAACTTTCATGCTTTTATGACTGCAAGCCAGTCAGCTTCCATCCTTCCACATGGTGAACCACATGTGGTGAAGTTGCATCACAACATCCCATCTGTCTGAGAACCCCAAACTTGACCTGTTGCCTTCTTCCTGGTTGGCCACGTCATCATACAGCTCCTGATCTGGGCTGGTAAGTGTGCTCCCGTGCCGTTTCAACGTGTCAAAGTCAATCTCCACCGACTCTGTCTTCACATACCCATCTACCATGAAGGTAACAAAGAGGAAGAGGAATGAAAGAATGAGGAAGAGCACTGGCAGAAAGAGAGGAGTCAAGTGAGACAGTGCGCCACTCACAGGAGCCGTCCCGTGTCCGTCCAAGCCAACGGCCTTCAGGGTTGTCTGTTATGCGGATGACCTCAATAAGGTCTCCCTGTTTAACACACAGGTCTGTCTTGCTGCCCTTACAGTCAATCCTGGCCTTCACTATGTGAATAACCTTTATGGGGCCTGTTACCTGTGCAGGTGACAGGTTGGGAAGATGGAGTTTCAAAGTCAACCGTTGGCCATCATGCATATTCTAAGTGTAGGCTAACAAACATATTCTAATGAACATCATAGATATCCTGATACATAGAACATCAAATATGCCTTAGACGTCATGATTTACAATAAATGTATTTTAATATAAATTTGTGCACAATTTTTCATGCTAATTATTGGTCAGTAATGTCTATATGCACATTCGCACACTTTTTATGGCCGACCTTGAACTTCTTCCTCATTTCTTGTTCCTTTCTCTCTCGTTCCTTTTGCTCTTTCCTGTCCTGCTCCTGTTTCTTTTTATCCTCTTTCTCCCGCTTCTTCTCTTGTTCCTTGGTGTCTGTGGCTGACCTGTATGGAATGTCAGAGGTCACATTTGCCAGCTGGTTTTCTTGTAATTAAAATTCAAGCCACCTAAAACATTGTTTAAACTAAATAACTGCTTTAAACCACAAAAATTGATCAGTTTATCCATTCTGTGAGTTACATTTAACTGTTCTGCTGTCCTTAATTACATTTGCATACTATCTGACATTATATTAAACATATTGTGTTGGTTTTGGCAGCAGCGCTGAGACAGAGATTTCTACTGGTCTGATGGGCATTAAAAAAAGTTACATAGATTTCTCACCATCTGTCATCTAGATCCTCATACATCTCCTCATCTTCCTCGCTATCCTGTGCATTTGAAAAGAAAATAATTATAACTCCTTCAAAACTTCTGACAGGAATTCAAACAAAGCCAGCAGAGCTTTATGTTGTGCAGGAGAGAACTTCGTAGTTGCAGATCAAGTAAAATAAAACAGAAACAGAACAATGTATATATGCATATGCCTTACCATAAAATATTTTTAGGTGTTTAATTACTAAGCATTAAATACAATTACACAGTATTTTGTTAAGGAATGATCTGTTGAAATAATGTTTTAAATGACTAATGTTATACTTCACTTTCCTTCCGAAAGCCATGCTCTCTGGTGCTCCTGCTCAGTAACATGATCAATGACATTCCTGCTCAGTAACATGATCAATGACCTTCATGCTCAGTAACATGATCAATGACCCTCATGCTCAGTAACATGCTCAATGACCTTCCTGCTCAGTAACATTTTATGTTTTAACAGTATGAAATCAATAGATGTCCAGACTTACACACAGTACCATTGCTGAAAGGGAAAGATCTTTGCTCCCAACATCAGAACACGTGAGCAACCAAGACCAAACAGACCACTTTTTTGACCCTCCTTCTTAGTGACATGCCTTCTGACCCTCCTGCTTAGTACTACTCCTTCAACCCTCCTGCTCAGTTTCAGGCCTTCCAACCCTCCTGCACGATACCACGCCCACAGATCCTCCTGCTTAGTGCCATGGCCTCTGACCCTCCTGCTTAGTACGACACGCTTTGATCCTCTCACTCAGTGTCTCTGCTCCTCATTCCTTCACTCATAGATCTCCTGTCAGCTGCTGTTAATTTCTCACCTTACGCTTCTGGTTGGGGTGACCTGAAAGAGAGGAACCTCACATGAAGATCAGCTGGTCTAAGGCTGCACAATTCAGACACTGTTCTGTGCTGGTGGATCTTAATGTTATAACACATTGCTGACATTCCAACAGCATGCTTCCAGTGTCCTTTGAGGCAGAAAGATTTTAACTTTTTTTTTATTAACCCCTGCAGCAGAAAGCTCTAAACTTCCTTCTGTCTGAATCAACTGGAACACACGAATGTAATGCCTGTAGCTTTACCTCCAGCAGGCAGCGGGGGTGGGTTGACTGCAACTCCAACATCATCATAATTTTCATCTGTGTCTGGCGGAATCCTTAAAAACCAAGCAGACGATCACATAGAGTGAGATATATGTCTAAATAAAATATGAGTACCAGAACATTTAAATGAAAAGGTCACCAGTACACGTCCCTCATACCCGTATGTTCAAAGCACTGAGAAGCCAATCTAACTGGTTATGTTGTGTTAAAATTGGCTGTCCTGTGCTATAACAGGCAGACTGTTTGCTGGGTGACTCACATGGGTCCAGGTGGTCGTGGGGGCAGACTGGGGGCAGCGGGCTGAGAGCTCAAGGGGGGTGCCACATTGTTGGCGTTATGGAAGGCCGGAGGCTGGGGCCGATTTTTCGTCACTCCAGGACCTTACAACAGAAACAAAAATTCTATTTCTCAACTTCCACGTGTTCATGCAACCTTTTAAAAACTGGAAGTTCTTCCAAGTAGTAAATGTTTCCTCATCTGCTTTACTGTAATTTTTAAATGCAAAACAGTTTATCTTTTCAAAATTTGCCATAAAGTTATTAAACTGTTGCAGTGGCTTGTGGTAAGAGACTTTTTTTTTTTTGTAGACTTTTTCAAATATAAACAGCACTAAAGTGGCATATCAAACACAGAGTGGTGGTCAAGAAATTCAAATATTCGTGCTATAAAATCGGGTGTTTATGGTACCTTGTCCCTCTGTCTATTTTGTTAACTAGAGTGCATCGGCAAATCATTTTAAATCACACAAAAATGCATCATTGGACTGCAAATTTAAGACAGGTTATTGTAGCCAAACAAATAGTTTTCATCGTGTATCTATAGTATTATCCATTGTTAGTGAAATCAATGGACTTTTATGTCATGCACCAGTATGTTCTCAAGTAAGTTTTATGTAAAAGAAAACTGTCTGGCAAAGAAACAGTAGAAGAAGCGTGTGCATTTTACTACCCATTATTAACATACGATATGTTAGACAAATATTGTATATAGTGTGCAGTTGACAGAGTGGTCATTGACCCTGTAAAGGTGACATCAGCAGAGGTGGAGTGGTGAGATGAAAGGAAGCAGGAATGCTTGTTGTTTCAGTCCAGTCAACAGGTTAACATGAGGTGGTGAACCGCTTGTCTCCCACAGTTCATTATCAGACAAAATCAAGACAAAATCAAGACGAAAACTTTTAGCACACTTGTCTGGTGCAAACACAGGACTGGAGAGAAATTAGTTTCTGTTTCAGGGTTTCAAACTCAGATGCTGACAGATAAGGTTGTGCCTCAAGCTCTGAGGTGAGGCCCAGGTTGGCAAAACGAAAGTCGTCATTTACTTTCTGTCCTCTTTTTATGCGGAACACAACAGTATAGAGGCAGCTATATGAAATGAGAAAGCAGAGGGAAGTTGACAGGTCTGATAGAGGAAGAACTATTTGGGTACTCATGCTGTGAATTGTGTGTATGTGTGTGTGTGTGTGTGTGTGTGCTGTCATAAGGCAGTCCATCCTGTCCACCCTTAACAGCACGTCAAAACGAACAAAGCAGCTCTGGATAAGAACCAAACGTGTGCGCCTACTCTATATTGACAATACGTTGCTCAAACGCTGAAACGCTTTTCGTCGTAAAGGACCATGTGGCTATCTTCTGTTTTGTAGGCTCAGGCTTAGTTTCAACAGTGGGTCACATTGCACAGAACACGTTTGTTGATTGCATATGAGAAACAGCTTTTGGTATTGCATGCAACCACAGGAACCAGCCTGGTTTAAGGTGGTGGGGGTCTAAGTGTGCATGTCTCCTAATGCCCTTGCCTGCCTAACACCTATTTGAGGGTCCACAGAACCGACCTGCAGTATGACCTGTATGTGACTTACATATATGACATTTGCTCATCAGTGGTTGTGTCCACATACACAAAGTCACACACGTCACAAAACTTAAACAACAGCCACCAGTCACAATGATTTATACATTTCACGTTTCAGCCACAGGGACAATGCTGTTAACTTAACATCCTCACCACCACATGATAAATCAGAGGAATTTATAGATGTCGAGTTAATGTTCTGTTTGTTGACGGCTTGTATTTGAGCAGTGCTAATAACGATGAAGTGGAACCAAAGTCAAAGTGCAAAAGCATGGTAACCAGGCTGACATTCTTAACAACTGCAACTGTATCATAGTTATTACTGAATATCAAACTTGGAGTAATTGCGCAGCTCGTAAGCCAACATGTTTGGTGAAGTCAGAAAAGCACAGGTTACCTTCATCGGTGGATTCAGTAGCTGTCTTGAATTTGTCTAAGTTCACCTTGGGGGGTCTGTTTGGCTTGGCAGGGGGAGTGCCCAGGGCAAAAATGTTGGGTAGTGGGTTTTTCTTAGGGGCTAAAGGGTCGTCATTTTCTTTCTGAGAAGTGAAGCCCTGAGGCTTCCTCACAACACTGGGCTTTTTGGCAGTCAGAGGTTTGGGCACCGAAGCATCATGTGAATTCAGGGGTTTGGGTCCGTCCCGTGATGAGTCCTCTGCAATTTCCTTAAAGGCATTCTGGGCAGCCCGGAAGGCTGAAGGTTTTACAGAGGACACCACGCTGGGCTTGGGTCCTGAGTTTTCTGCAGATGCCTCATCTGTTTGGGCCCGCATGGTCAGCAGGCTGCTCTTGGGCTTTAGTGTAAGTGGCAGCTTGCCTGGGACGTTGCTGGGCCCAGAGCCACTATTGCTGATGCTGGCGCTGCCACTGCCGCTGGCATTGCTACTGCTACTGTTGGTGGTGCTGCTGCCTCCTCCACTGTCCTCAGTGTTAGCAGTGTCCTTCAACCGGAAGGGTTTGGACTGTGCTGGTGGTGGCTTCGGTATCGCAGGCTTGGGATTGGATAGCGTGGCACTGAGTGCAATTTTTTGTGGGACCGGCTTGGAAGGGGGAGCTTTAGGCTCACTATCTGTTGCTGTCTCAAATTGCTTGGTCTTTAAGAGCTGTGACCTGGGAAAGGCTGGCTTTCCATCCTCTGAGCCCACCCCAGGCTTCAGTCCCAGGCCCTTGGGCCGGGGAAACTCCTGTGTCTCTGGGGCGCTCTGGGTGGAGACTGTGGTCTTCAGGAAATTGGGTTTTGGTGCTGTTGCATTTCCTGACAAGGTGCTCTCTAGTGCCTTCCTGGGATGTCCAGATGCCCCTGTGGAAAAGGTGGATTGCACTGCAGGTCTTGCCGGTGGTGTCCCTTCCATGCTGCTGGTGCCTGTTGTGTTGAAGCGAGCCATGATGGCTTTGACGTCTGTCTTGTTATCCTACACAGAAAAACACACATAATGGGGACTCATTAATACATTGTCCTCTATGGGCCGTCTGCCATCTCACACACATTAGCACATTGGGAGGAAGTTGCAGCAGAAATTTGAGAACAGAGTTGCAGTAATAACAGGTATTTTGTAACTTCATCTCTGTGTTAGTCTGTACAGTAGACATTCTCAGAGTTGAGGTTGCACCCATTTTAACACCTGATCTGAAAAATCAGAACCCCAGTGAATTGCACTACAGAGACTGATGAATCCTTAGAAAAGCAGGTAGCGTCGTCTTCACCATTGTATTTTGACATTGTAAAACCTTTACAGTGTTCATTTCTACTGTAAACTTTTCAACCCAACACACACCGACACACACACAGACACAGCAAAAATTGTGCTGTTAATTTAACCCTGAGTGATTACATGGTTCCAATTGGACCCATATAAACACTGTCAGTGTAATAGTTGGAACTATACAAACACTCAGTTTTAAATTGACACTAGATTTTTTTTTCTTTGCAGTGATCAGATAAAGTAGGAATTCAACCATTGCTCAGTACTCAGAATAAACCAATACCCAGAGTTCAGGACCTACATATGGCAATAAACAAACAAACAAACAAACAAACAAATAAATAAAAAAACACTCAGTGGTCAGTGTTCAGACTAACGAAAAGCTCACCCAATGTCTGGCGTTCAGACGTAGGAAACACTCAGCCTGTGTTCAGGACTCTAACAGCCTGTAACTTGACAGCTACGTTGTCTCTAGTGTAATGAGTGAAGAGCATGAATAATGGAATTCAATTGTTCTGAACAGGAAGTGATGAGCGACACAATGGACAGAGACTGCATGGGATGGTGCCTGCGTGTGCAAACGCAATGACGCGCACCTTCCTGCACGGAGCGTGAAGGCTGATCAGAGGGTGCTTTGAGAATGACTGCCCTCCAGCTGCACTGCAATGGCAGTGTGTCATCTGACCGCAGCCTGTGCAGTGTCAAGAGTGTTAAAAGTCAATGCACGCCCAAGCAAATCGTGGGTACACAGACATGGGGGGGGTCAACATTTGCACACATACATGGGCAGGTGGACTGCATGAAGAAATCTGCCAAAATGCACATAAAAATGGGGTCTCAGCTGATGGGAACAAGAGAGAAGAAGCCTGCTGTTGTAGAGTGAACACTGCCTGCCTTGGGCTGACAGGAGGAATACACTCTCAGTCCTCAGCTATGGGCACATGATGAGTCCCCCTACATCACACTCTCTATGCCTATCTTCACCAGCCGCTGCTGTTCCTGTCACTTAAGGCCTAAATTTGCGACTTTGGTGGCGACATTTATTTGGCGGTGGAAAGCAGGCCAAAGAAATGCCCGTTGCATTAAAAGGGAAAAAAAAATGCAAATTTTCTTTTGAGAAATGAACTGTGTTGACAGCCACAGTGTTGCCACACTTGCCCCATTTTCCCCATGCTCAGCAGGCTAACGACCTCTCGTAAATGACATGGCTTTAGTCGCTTTCACACATGCTGAGCCCTCCCACCCCCCACAACAGAGGAGGATGTGTGAAGCACATTGATCAGAGGCATGTGACCAGGAGGGCAGCACGTCCAGGCCACATGTTTGGACTGGCCTCTTCACTCCGGCAGGAAATAGAAATTCAGGGAATACACAGCAGCGGATGCTGGGGGTAAAGATATTAAAGGGATTTAATGGAGGAAGGTCTCAGAAGGAGGCGGGGGTTGCTAACCAACTCAAAAATAAAGTGTTAAAAAGAAAAGCACTAGCAGAACAGATAGCACTGTCACTTGGAGGGGGGGGGGGCTTACAGGAAGTGTCACCATGTCAAAAAGACATTTCTTAATGTCGTACTTTCCTCTTCTGTGCCTCTCGCCTGTATGAATCTACAAATCATATCACAGTAGAACATATGAGAGCAGTGCAGCTCAGCAATGCATAACAAGAACACAATGAAGAGAATAGAAAACAAAACAACACAGCCGAACGCAGCTTAACAGCAGAATAACAAGACAATATGTTACTGTGCTGTTTACTTAACAAGTAATGTTAGGAAAACAGCACAGCTCAACGCTGCCTCTGCTCTGCACAAACCAGCAAAGATAAAAGCAATGCAGCAAGACCTGAAACTCAAAACAACATAATTGTACACAGAACAGAGCAACACAGTGCTTGAAGATAATTGCTATAAAACTTTGGAAGATATTTGAAAATGATTATTATTGAAATTTTATGTATTATTGTTAGTTTTAAATTATAATTTTTATAATTTGGACCGAAATAAACTCTACAAAGCGCAGGGCAGTGCAGCGCAGCACAAGGCACAAATCAGTGTAATGCAGCGCAAAGCAACCTAATCAAACAAAACATGTTAAAACAAAGCAAACAATGTTTAACACACCAACCAAAACATACTGCCATATTCAATGCACTGTGGTATTGAACACATGCAATTTATGGATATTGTTGTAGATATTGAAAACCAAGCTCAGTACTAAAGCAGGGTGCTCAAACGAAATATGCACTCTTAATTGGATAGAATAACCTCTTATGAAAACAAAAAAAAACCATTGTAAAACCACGGGTAACAGTCTCTTTCAGGCTGTGGGTTTGCAGAAGACATAAAGTTTCTGACCACGTAAACCATCACATTGCAGAAACAACAGCAAGAACTCAACTGTATTGACAGCATGATTGTTTCAAATTAGTAAGTATAAAGGAGCTTCGTTTTCTTGGAATTAATTTATCTTTAATTTTACAGTTGCACTTTGTTCATGTCAAGACTATAAAACTTTCATCAACTGGTAAAAATATTGAATGTACTAAAAAGACATAACTGAAATCAATAATTATCACTCGAAATTACTGATAAACTTCAACTCAATTTGTAAGTCTCCAAACGACGAGATTTTCGCTTGTCTAGTTCATGTTAAATGACTTTTATAGCACCACTGAGACAAATTTAGAATATGCTAAAACAAAACTAGTAGCAGAACTACAGTGTTTCTGCAAAATTTGAAATGCAAGCAATGCTCTGCAAGAAATGTGGTCATGGATCGTACACATGCAAAAATTCAGTGTATGGGTGCTCATTGGTGGTCACAAGTAAGGAAATACTGACCATAGGAGAAAGAATCGAGTCACTCAGATTACAATCTACATTTGAAGGATTCCAAAACCTGTCACAGTCTAAAGACAGCCCCTGTATTCTGTCATACCACACAGGACTAAAACAGGAAGGTCACAAGACCTGCAGTAAAAAACAAAATCAGTTTTTTAAAACTTTGTAAAATATGTCAATATTCAGCTGTTTAACAGATTTTAGTCAAAGCTATTCACAAGACATTAAAGATAATAGTTTTCAACACAGGTTTGAT
Source organism: Chitala chitala (assembly GCA_025773905.1). Lineage (NCBI taxonomy): Eukaryota > Metazoa > Chordata > Actinopteri > Osteoglossiformes > Notopteridae > Chitala > Chitala chitala. The sequence continues at coordinate 621 of JABJVR010004853.1, read as the reverse complement.
TCTTGACTGTTAAGCCTTTATGTTTAAATAGCATTGATATGCATCCTTTAAGCCTTCAACTGTCAAAACTGTAGTCAGTAACTAATAAGGAGCCAGTCCTGAGCTGGCCAATCCAGAGGCTGACAAGCCAGCTATAAGCATTTTACATTGCATCATGTTGTCGAAGTGCTACTTAATACTGGTACTGTACACTAAGAACTGAGAACGTCATAACAAGACACACCATATTGGTTTTAGACCTGGGGCACACAGAATGATGCACTTTAATGCGCTATGACCTAATGCTGTACTGTGATCCTTGTTATCTATAATGTGTTTCAGCCTTTACTCAACAGGGAGGAGAAACAAGCAATTTTTATTAAGGGGTGTGTTTGCTTTCAACATTGGAAATGACTAAATCAGCCCCCAACCATATTAATGTGAAAAAATTTGGAGATCGCTAAAGTATTAGTAGGGACAATTCGTTACTCCCACAATTTTGGGAGGGACATTTCTCTACCATCCATATCTAAATCTATGCACTTCTTATCTCCCACACAGTCAATAATTCATTCCAAAGGTGTTCTGTCGGGTTGAGGTCAGGACTCTGTGCAGGCCAGTCAAGTTCCTCCACCCCAAACT
>JABJVR010004852.1:0-14220 GCA_025773905.1 Chitala chitala | reverse complement strand
TGCTGAGAGGGAGAGCATGTAGACTACACATACCAGCGTTACACACAGTGCTGAGAGGCAGAGCATGTAGACTACACGTACCAGCGTTACACACAGTGCTGAGAGGCAGAGCATGTAGACTACACATACCAGCATTACACACAGTGCTGAGAGGCAGAGCATGTAGACTACACATACCAGCGTTACACACAGTGCTGAGAGGCAGAGCATGTAGACTACACATACCAGCGTTACACACAGTGCTGAGAGGCAGAGCATGTAGACTACACATACCGGAATTACACACAGTGCTGAGAGGGAGGCTCGAACTGAAAACCCTGCAGGTATGTGAGCACAGAGGTACAGTACTGCTTAGTCATAACTCAGGCAAATCTAAAACCATCATAGACATCTATGTTCAACTTGCTAAATATGCTGAAGTAGTTCTTTCATGTCCTGCATTATTTTGAAATGTAATGAATAACATTATCTTGTCAGGAGCAGTAAATGAATGTCTGAAAACTAAAATGTAAAAATTATAATGTAAATATAAAAACCTATTATTTTTTTTCAAAATTCTTAATTTTAAGTTTATTTACTGGATTTAACAGGTTTAGGTTGGTACATTTATTGAAGGGAGTTTTCTAGAAATAAAACAAACCTTTCCAATTGATTTTAATGGTCGTTTTTGAACAAGAAACACATTTGTATTTTGTAAACAATTCACTTCTCAAAGCATAGTGTTCATGGCTTTTTGTTTATGAGAACCCACAGACACATTGTTAAAGGGCTCTGATGTCCAAATTTGTCAAAGCAACCCAAGGACACAGCAGATGTTGTATTTCTTTTTCTGGTCCATTTTTTCTGCAGAGGAGGGTCAGGCAGACTCCCCCAGTCCTGAAAGCCCAGCCCGAGGACTGAAACACAGAGGCAGGAGGTGTTACTCATAGCCCCAGCACTCTGCCTGGGAGGACTCTGTCCTTAGACCTCAGTTCACAGATGAGTAATAAATGGTCACTAAAGAAAACAAAAAACTTGTTTTTTCCTGTGGAAAGTTCATTCCAGTGTAAGAAGTGACTTCTTAATTTATCCATGTCCTTCACATTTGGAAGTTTACTGTGTTATGTGAAAGGTTCTTAATAAACTGTTCACATCTTTAACTTAAGCATTGTGTGTTTTTGAGATATTTGACTACTAGCCAAAAGTGAATTTATGTTCCAAAGATGCAGTTACAGTTATTTGTGCCAGGCAGGAGGAGTGCAAACATGAGGCTAGGGAGGGGTCCAGCCTGGTATATTATGCCAGGGCCCAGTGTGATCAGCAGTACTGTATGAGTAATACAGCTGGGTGGTGGTTTCAGCTTCCATCTTATTGGGCTGCTTGTATCTGTGTGTGTGTGTGTGTGTGTGTGTGTGTCTCTGTCTATGAATGTGTGTGTGTGTCTATGAGTGTGTGTGTGTGTGTGTGTGTCTCTGTATGCAGCGTGTCTGTCTGTGTGCATGTATGCCTGTGAGTATGTATTTGTGTGTTTGTCTGTCTGTAAGTGTATGTTTATATCTGTCTGTCTGTGTACACGCGTGTGTACGTGTGCATGAGTGCGTGCGTGTCTACATGCAGCTGCAAATCTGCACTCAGCCATGCCTCTGAGGTGACACTTGCGTACACAGACAGGAAGTGCTGCCTCAGTGCTGGGCCGTAGTAACCACCAGGACACCCTCTGCCTGCCAAGCTGTGGGGGTTGCTCTGTTTTACATTACGCTGCATGACTGAGCTTCCAGCTGGAATGCACATCACAGCTGGAACTAATGAAGACGCTGCTTACACTAAAAGGCCCATGTGCAGCCCTCAGTCTCCAGGTTCCCCAGGGTCTTTATAGCTTTTGTTTTAATATAACAACAGTACTTTTACACTGCTCAGGACTAAAACTACATCACGGTGCAGTGCATATTCACTTTAAATCCTAAGCTACAGTACTTTGAAAAGTCTCATTAAACATTGTAATATTGCTTCCTGAAAAAAAAGTCAATCACTGTTTTGGTTGGAAAAAAACCATAATTTACCTTCTTATGCAATATCAGGTACTAGTGGGCTAGTGTCACACAGGAAGTCATGCATTATGGGAAAGCACTGTAGGTCCTGTGGAGGGCTGGACTGAACGCCTACATACAGAAGCAACATCTCTCTTACTCTTTGGTTCAGTGTAGATGGGCGGTGGCTTCACTTTCTCCTGCTCTTCTTCCTCCTCCAATTTCTTCCTCTGTTTTTCTGTGGCACAATGTAACATGAAGACAATGACTTAGCATGTACAGATTTCCAGTTAAGCCCTTCCTTTGTTTCCTCACAGTTTACGGAGGAATCTTTAAAAAGTAAAGACCTTACTAGTCACAGAACACTAAACCGGGACAGTGATAACCCAAAAAGTTCTGTTTAAGTTTCATAACCACAGTACAAACACAACACAAACTCAGCATGCTAACAGTGATAGTTCTTGTAATGAGATTAGATTGGATCCTTTCACAATTGATCTGCTTATAAATTATACGGTGTATTTATGTTGCATTGACCTGTATTGGGCTGACGCCCAACCCCTACCCTGTGCTTCCTGGGACGGGCTCCAGGTTTCCTGTGACCCTGAGTTGGATAAGGTGGTACAGCGAATGGATGGATTTATGCTGCATGACTCCAAAAGTTTAAGTTTTCAAATCATGAGGGGGCTTCACAGAGACATCTGTCTTTTGCATGTATTTGATCTTTTTGCTTCTGAAGCAAATCCTCAATCTTTAAATTGATAATAAATAATAATAAATTTGACAATATTAGCAAATTAATTTGATAATTAACATGAAGATATGGATTTGGCCCTGACAGATGGAGCAAGAATAGGATACCATACAGACACTTCCCCTTTTTTGTAAAAAAGAAAATGCTTTATAGGCATGATGCAGAGCATTTCACATTACCGTATATTTCCTGTCTGCAGCTTTAATTTTTTCCCAGACAGGAAATCCTGAGACATCTCAAGCCATTCCAATACTACATATGTGAGGAAAAAAGACGTGGATCCAGCTGTTGACGTTAAACTCTGCCTTTCTCCTCTCGACCCACTAAATGACTCCTCTATTTCCCTCCACTTTATATCCACCACATCTCACCCCTTCCACAAATCAAACTTTACCCCATTTTAGTCCTGTCCCCCAATCTTTTCGTCATGCCTCTCAAGGTCCATTATGCTCTGCTCATAATTGCTTAGCCATACATTCATAAGACTCACTTTACAATTTAATTTGACAGTTTCACAGCATATGCATCTTTTAAGAAACTCTGAATACAGTAAGACTGCTTTGTTCCATACTGTCAGGATCACCAAGATCTTTGAGCCAAAAGAAAGAAACACCTTTAAATCAGAGTCAAAAACAATTTCTTGGCACCATTCGAAACTATGCATGAATAACCTGTACCTTTCTCCTCTTTTTCTTTTCTTGCCTTCTCTTCTTCCTCCAACTTCTTTTCTGGTGCTGTTGGAAAAGAAGGGAGGTGTCTCACCATTAGCATGCTGACGACATTTTCTTATATCGAGTGCCTTGCCTGTGAGTTGCTTTCCAAAAATGCCTAATAAATAACTTCATGTAAAACAGGATGGGATGCTACACATTATCTCATGAAATAGTTTTGCTTGCATTCTGATATATAATTGCACCATTATTGCAGTTTTCTGCTTTATATAAGGACATTGTAATATTTTACTACTTGAAAAATAGCAGCACCACTGACAAAACTGTGCTAATGTTACATGATCAGTGTGTACGTGAGTTTGGAGGACACTCAATTTGAGTGTGTAACCATCCTGAAATCTTGGTTGTAGCTATCTAATAGGAGTTGACTGTTTTCCCATAATGCAGAAGATCACATAAGATCTTACATCCCCAGACTGAGAAATGATATATACAATGTTGTTCAGTTCAATTATGGCATAATGGTACATGACAGCACATCCCACGTCTGTGGGGACATTCAGTCTGCATGCACACTACTCACCATTAGGCTCGTAGTCATAGTCATACCATGCGATTGTGTATGACGGTGGAGACGTCTCCTCTGATATAGACAGAAACAGCAGAGCTAACGTATTAGGACAAGAAAACCAAAATACACACAAATATACTTCTGTCTACAGTTAAAGGGTAAAAAATATCTACCCAAATCTCACTTCTTCAGTTATAAATGTATGAACGTGACACTGATGTCATCTTGTGTTATACTGAAAATCAGTGGCAGATTGTAGCTGTTGCAGAGAGGGGTAGTTAATTTACCCAGACTGTAACAACACCAGTATAATTAGTGATCTTATTATAGTGTTTAATAAAGGCTCACACTGTGTGAACTGGTTATGACATGACTAGCAGAATGTTTTATAAGTGTAATCACATTTAAAGCTTGCTTGTGCATTAAGGTGTAATTAGGCAGGTCCATCTCTTACTCAACCTCAAGCCAGAGCAGTAAGAACAGCTTTGAAGACGTCTTTGCCTCTGCCTTTGACCACGCATTCTCTAACTCTGTAAACAAGCTGCTCCTCAATTCCATTTAGGACTGTAATCAGACACTGTAATCTGAGGGTTTGCAAAGCTTTCAAGATCAATTCCATTGAGCTGTCAGAGGTTCCTCATGCTGCTACTGTAAGTTACCTGGGATGAAAGGGTACCACATCTCTGTGGGCGTTACCTCTTTGCCACCAGGTAATGGCTCTGTAACATCTGATGGGGAGAGAGAGAGAGAGAGGATGTTAACACATGACAGACATTAACCTATTTCCATTTTAGCAGTAGTATGTCTATAGAGTGTCTGGAAATGAACGGAAGATGTCTTGGAAGAAACAGACAGGAAGCTGAATGTGTTCTTAAATGTTTGAAGATGACCCAAAAATAAACATCGTTCAAAGGTTTGGCTGATGTTCCCATTTTTGTTTTTGATAAAAAAAACCTCCTGTTAGTCCTACATAGTGACATTGATTAACAGATCTGTTTACCAGTACACGTATTCACATTTACCAAGTAAACATAGGATTGACAGACTGCTGTAAGTGTATAATGTAAACACACTTTTAAAAATGTGCATTAATATATACACGTAAAATTTCACCAAGAAGTAAATTGATTTCAGACTTGCGTTTTATATCCCACTTGAAATCTTCGTTCCCACCCAAGCTTTTGGTTGGGATGGATGCTTGTGTAGGTGCTTGTGGTTTCTCGAACACTTCTACTGCAAGGCAGCAAAATGCAACCCATGATTATATTTATGCAAAATCAGCCTGGTCATACCACTTACACAAAACCAGATGTAGATGGTTTTACAACATGACTTCATGTTTTTTTTTTACTAAATTCACTGTCTTGAATTGTACTTGCTTACCTTGCTCAGGTTGTAGGATCTCCTCCTTTTCTGTTTCCTTATAGGATGTAGTAGTGATGGTTGCTAGGAAACCATGGTCATAGTTACAAATCATCAGCAGCAGCTTCGGCTACAGTACAGTACTGATGTACTGTAGATATGAGAACCATTGTATATTCCAGCTTTAGTTCTGTTTTATGCATTGGCTCAGACATTTACTCTACCATGCTTACTACTGACAGAATAAACTGTATTTATATGAGTAGAACCTAAGCCTTAGCTGAGTCTTAAATGAGTGTGCTTTCATAAATATTACAACCAAAAAGAGTTTCAGGTTATCAGTTATAATAACTTGCCAAAGTTTTTAATTCAACTTGCAACAGGCCATACATTTTCTCTCATACTTAAAATCATAACCAAAGCACAAGCAGATGGCATACTTACGCTTTTTTGTTGGTAGGTTCATCTTCTCAAGATCAGGCCCTTTGGGCAGCTTCACTTCTGGGGCCATCACCTTGGACTTCTTGGTGGGTTTAGGCTTTTTGGTGGCCTTGGGTTTCTTGGTGGGTTTGGGTTTCTTGGTTGGTTTGGGTTTCTTGGTGGGTTTTGGCTTTTTGGTGGGCTTTGGTTTCTTGGTGGGCTTTGGAGCTTTTTGCTTTTTAGCTTTCTCTTCTTTTTCTGCAGCTTTCTTGGCTTTAGCTGAGTGTATTTGAAATTAAACACAGTAAAATAAAAATCATTTAAATCACTCAACTCCTCCTACCCTAACCATACCTTTAGCTCTAAAACTAACCCTACTTCCTGTTCCAATGTGGACATTAATCAAATCAAACGATAGCCCAATCCTGTACTCTAAGCATGCTCTCATGTCTAGTGCTAATACAATTTCTGCTATAAATCTTTTACCTCAGCCCCTCCAGCCCAACCTGCATCCAATCAGATGTGACCTTCCAATCCCATCACCACCAGGGAACAACAGAGGGTGATAAAGCAAGGGAGATAACAGCAGGAGCCCTTCATCACAAACAGACCCTACTGCTATATAAGTACTCATCAGAGAAATGTGGATTGGCACCTGATGCCAAAGAAAGGATTATAATTTGGGGGTGAAAACCATTGTGTTTTTCCCTGATTGACATTTAAGGTTTAGCAGCGTTTATATTTTATCTGAACATGCTTCTACAACTGACTGAAACTCAAACAGCAATAATTATTAATTTCATGATTCTCTCACTCATTCACCAAAAATGTTTTCTCAGTGAATTGTCTTTGTGAAGAAATGGACCAAATGTGCAAACTGTGCTTTGTTCCTCAAAGCATGCAGCCAAACGTAGCCATAGACATCACCAGTCAAATGTTTATGTGATGTGAAGTACATCTTCATAATAAACTAGAAAATTACAATACTTTAATAAATATACAAAAGAGAATGTTAACATTATCAGACTAAAAACTGCCTGTAAATCTTGCAATCCTCAAAATAACCTTAACAACATCTCACAGTTTTAAGGTCTTATAGTTTAAACTGCCTTGAACCTCCAACCAAAATACCATTGTGAGATTTATATTTTGAATTCATAATGAATTTCTCAGATGAATTTTGATTGTCTGCTTATATAGTCAGTCATTATATAATGAAAGAATAAGCATTTATAGACAAGTGTATACAGACTAAAGCTCAGAAAATCTCAAAACCTGGTTTTAGGCAAGTGTACTTTGACTGGCACTGTTTAATGGAGTGCAAATATTTCCAAAAACATTCACTCCACAGCTCTTTCACAGGATGTAAGACTTCAAACCTGGCATGTTTTTCAGACTAAACATAGCCTGGCTGGGTTCCTGTCAATTCTGATGATCAGTCCAAGACACCAGTCCAAGGCCAGTGTGAGTGTACAGCAATGTTTGGGCAGAAAAAATAAGGAGAGCACTGACTTCAGGCATCTGGGTGTTGGGGTCCCTGTGGCCTGGGATGTACTGTAATTTAGATCTCCATTCAGCAGATCTTAGTAAATCACAAGATTCCACCACTGAGATGAGATGGGTGTGTAGCACTGGGGAAGCCCTCGGTGGAACACAGTGATGTGCAGAGGACATGCGCCCACATCAGCCAATCCTATACAATACCTCACAACTCCTCACTTCCCAAGAACAGCTTTGAGTGAAGATCAAGCTCAGCCTTAGTGAGGAATCAGCAGAGCAGAATGAAGCTACATGTTCCTGCCTTCCTGCCAACTACCCTACATTTATTTGAAAAAAACCAAACCATAGAAGCCAACTACACACACACACACACACACACACACTTTGTACTTCTGTCTTTAGTGAGTAATTAGAATTTTGCTGACACAGCATATTTAACTTCCATTATAAATTTTGCCAGTGGTGGTCAGACCTTAAAAAAACATATATTTTTTTGAAAACCAATTTACTGAAAACAGTTTTGTGGAAATACCAGTCCCCTTTGCTCCACACCCCTACATGCTGTAAATATTAGCACCCGATTACCGTTTAACAGCCAAGACTAACCAGATCCTTATTTGCTGAAAACAATTACGAGACCATAATGTATATCCAATTAAACTTTGCCGTGACAACCTTGGAATACTAAACAAGGCAGAATTTGGCACAATGCAGTACTGTTACTCATGGTCTAATTTTTGTTGGATACACACGCTACACAATGTACAAATCCCTTTTAATTGCTGGTAATAGGAAACATCTGTAGAAGATGTGTGCAAATACATGAACAGGGCTAGTAAATGTTGCCATCAACTGTCAGAACAAGTGTTCTCTAGGATATTCACACTATGATCTTTCTTCTCCTGTCATGTTACACAACATTTTCCACTGAATCAACAAAAGCCTGGAAAAACTTTTCACCAATGAAAGTACCCAACCAAAAACACAAAGGCAAGCAGCGTTCTGTAAATTCCATAAGGTGCCCTAAATCAAGGGCTTAGCGACATGGAGACAGTCATGGTGTTCAGGCATCAGCCCAGAGGTCAGCCAGCCATATTCTCCTTGCCTGCATAACTTTAACCACAGAGATAGCCCTACCATTTCAGCTTGGTTAGCAGTAGAAAGGGAGAATGAGCAACAGAGAGAGTAAGGGGGCTACAGGGGGATAGAAAGAAAGAAATGGACAGACAGACAGAAAGGCATACAATCAGAGCAAGAGAGAGATTGGCAGAGAGAGGGAGACTTGTAGAAATTTATGAATACTGCAATTTGCATATCTGTTATTGAAACACACGTTGGTTATTCTCATCAAAAAATATATACATTTTCTGCTGCTATGACAACATACAGTTAAAATGTGCAAATACAGGTAAACATTTAAACAATCAGAAATGTAAACTAGTGCATAATAACTAGTGCTATTGTTGTGCTGCTCTGCAATAAATATGCAATTTAATACAGCAGCGCAGAAATACTTTTTTTGCAAAGCATTGTTCTAGATTATTACTGTGAGATTTATCACCCAGTATAAAGTTATTTGCTATGTGCCATCTTGTTTCTTTTTTTACCTGCCATCAGCTCTTCTTCAGACTTCTTTACCTGTCGTTTCAATTGTTGTTTGGCTTTTTCCACAACTCCCTCTACAAGGGGGTCATCCATTAGGATTTCTGTTCTAATCTCATCCTGACGCTCATCCCTCTGTCGCACAATATGGCCCCTGCTCTGCCTCACCTGGACCAGTGAGGTGTCAGCAGGCCCAGCAGACATGAGCATACAGCCTACAGCCAGCAGGGCAGCGTAGCAGAGCAACATGCCCAAGGCCCTCATCCTGTCGTACTGTCAAAGGTGGACCAAGGAAAGCTCTGATTTTTAAAATTCACAAAGGCTTCCCACAGCTGCACACGCTACTGCACAGTATGACGCAGACAATGCTGCTGAATCCCAGAAGATCTTCACAGCTTCAAGCTCTTGCAGGCTGGACTCCAGGGCCAGAGATCTCACTGGTGAGTATCCTCAGTGTAATGCTGATCATAGGCTCACAAAGATTAGGGCCACCAACAAATTAGAACAAAACTTGCAACATGAACCTCTGGGTCAGAAAGGTACTCAGATGCATGGGTCTTTCAATGTGAAAACGACTTTAGTTTAGTCCAGGAGGCTTGCTGCAGAGAGGAGAAACAATGAGGAACGTTCTGGCACAACTGAAGAGTCAGCTTACTGTGAAGATCAAAGACAGACAGCATGTAAAAGAAGAGATGGAGCAACGCACTTCCAGAGAGCTGGAGCTCGGGCTGACCTTACTCCTGTCCCCTCAGAGGTTCTTGTTTAGAGGAGTCCCTCCAATGGCAGCCACTGCAGTCTAACATGGAGGGGTGGAGAGGGGCTGGACTAGAGCTTGGGGTAAACGCCTCCAACGGAGGTGGAGACAAAGAGAAAAAGAGAGAGACAGAAAGAGAAAAAGAGAGAGAAAATGAGAGAGTGAGAGAGAATGAGAGAGAGAGACTGGACTTTTAATCTTCCCTTATTGAAAACATATTCCAACCATGCTCTCTGTGCGACTGGTGAAATGGCCACATGACCCACTTATCAGCTGTCAAAAAAATATTCATTTCCTTAGTTTGGAGAATGTCAGAGTTATGAGCTCACAATAACACAAGTTCACAGCCCTCTTTGGAGAACAAGGAAAAGGAAGAGCAGGAAAAAAAGGGAGGGGAGATGTTATAACAGATATTGGTTTGAATAAGTGCAGCTTTTAAAATAGCCGTGCAACAGGAGCAGCCTGCCTCTCCTGCATGTTGCCACTTTCTTCCCTTCCCAGACTTCACCGTCATGCCAAAAGTAACTTTCCAGAAGATGAGGTTGGAATGGAAAACCCATTCCTGCTTTAACAGGGGGTGAGGCCAAATGTTTGTAGAGTAAATGGTACAGATCATTGACTCCCATCCCCCTCAACCATGTTCACACAGACAGACAGACAGACAGACAGACAGACAGACAGACACACACACACACACACACACACACTAAATACACCAAAGGCATGTTGGCTACCTCCCCTCAGGCTTGGACAGTGTAGAGTATGTTGGAAGGTTGTAAACTTTTCAAGTACAGACAAGAATTCCACTAAATCCAAGATCTGTGACATGCTGCATCTCAATGAAGTGATTTTTGGTTAGATTTTGAAAATATTGTGATGGCTTTGAGTCAGACAAGGGGTGAGTAGGGCCTCTTTTCTCTACGGTTTGTTGCCCCACCATGATATAAACATACAATGGAAGAAAGTCACTAGAAATTATGAAATAAAATTTTATCTCTAGTAATTAAAAACAAATGGGCGCTGATAGAAAACAAGTTTGAGCCTAATATGAGACATATTTCCTCAAAAAATCTTCTTGTTTAGAAAAAGGTAAACAGATACACAGAATGCATGACTAAAGGAACAGTATTTGGCTGGGAATATACATACCATTTAAAAGAGAATGGAGTGACTGAGAAATAACTATAGTCCATTTCCAACTTTAATATTTCTGTGTCCATTTTAACATGGCTGACTGAAAAGACACTATTTTTGGTTAAAATACAGTATTTCTATTATTGTTATGCCTTTATGTGATGTGTGCTCTACCTAATTTATTTACTTAAAAAACTTGTCCCTTTGTCTTTGAAATAACTTATAAAATTAAATAAAATAAATAATTCACAGCTTCCTATAAAACGAAAATATCTGATTGTTTAAAATCAGTAATTAATTTTTTTAGCTCACGCAAACATTTTGCTGAGTGTGCCCACTGCCGCCTGGTTTTCAGGCTTGCTTTGTGTTGCTGTCAGCAGACATTCTTTATATGACCTGGAACTGAAAGGATGGCGAAAGGAAGAAGCAGTTCATGACTGAGCTAATACAGATAAGAATACAGGCTTGTATGTAAAAAAAAAAACATAACGCAAACAAAGGAAGAATGTGATAAAAACCCATATTCTGTGACACTCCTGTGGTAAGAGCAGTGTGCAATTTTCCGCTGAGTGTTAAATGTGTGAGCCTTGGTACTCTAAGACCACACGCGCTCAAAGTCCTGCCAAGGTTTAGTGGTCTATACTGTCTGCTGAAGAATGTCATTCTTTCCTTGGTTCTGTTACAGCTCCAGGAGAACACCTCCCACCAGCTCCCCAGTGCCATGAAAAGACCGCTCTCCTCTGTTCTGCACACTAATCTAGTGAAGCTTCCCCGAAGCATGGCCCCACTGGCTTTCAGTGGGCAGAGTGGAAACACTTAAGACCAACAGAATTCTGTGCCCTGCACAACTGAAAACGTACATATGAAAGTTGAATTCCTGTTGTCAGAGAGGGCCTTATAAATGATAAGACACATATACTCTGTAGAGAAAATGCTAAAGAAAAATGGTTTTGTTTAATAACACTATTTCTCGCCTCAAATCTAGTGAAAATGATCCTATAGTCTCTCAGTTTATTACACATCTTTATGAATGTATTTGCTCACATCCTCGTGTTACTCTTAAGGACTGTGGACAAGATCATGCAGACTTACTGTACTCTGGCTCAACTAGACTTGTTGCAATAACCTGAGAAAAGTGTGTTTCACTGAATATTAGCTAGAAGAGTGGATCCCTGTTCATAAAAACAAACTATTTTGGTGATAATTAAATAACATCACTAAAATTCTTCATTTTCACAACCCCCAAAACTCTCAAAAAGCAAATCAGAATTCCTGTATGACCTTATTTGTGACATTATCTGGCTCAGTCATATGTTGTGAAAAATGCATTGAGCTACATATTTCAAATGTGTAATACATATGTAATATGTACTATATAATATAATGCGATATAGTATGTAGAAACATACACACATTACATACCATTAAAGATTTTAATGTTGTCTGTTGTCACCTGGTTTTGACTTTAATCATGCATCCACTGTTATTTCTCTGCAACAACCGTAATTTCTTCCTGTAAAGCGCTTTGATGCAATTTGTTGTGAAAAGTACTATATAAAAATAAATTGAATTTAATTAAATTGATCTAGTCACAAGAAAATTTAATTTCCAAAGGTTCTAGAAAATGGCATAGTACAGTGTGTGGGTTTTGAGATCTGTGCATGTATATGGTGTTTTTTTATGAAACCGTCATGCTGAAATTAGCAGCAAACAATGACAGCTTTGAGTTTAGCAGAGTTGTTTTGGTAACAAAAATTTCCCCTGTTGGTGGTTTTTGGTGCAATTTGAAAACATATGTTAGAAATAAATGATTCAGCAGGTTCCTGGATTGCCTCTGATTTCCCTTTATATAGATGTCAGTCAGTCAGTCAGTCAGTATCTTAACCACTTAGTCCTGGTGAGGGTCACGGGGAAGCCTGGAGTCCATCCCGGAACACATAGGGTGCAGGGCAGGGGACACCCAGGGCAGGGCGCCAACCCACCACAGGGCACATTAACAACTGGTATCAGCAAAACATTACTAAAATTTCATAAGAATGTTAACTAGTTAGAGGTTGTAAGCAGTGTTACTTATTTTGTACTGAACTAGGAGAGGTTACTTGTCAGTCCAGGGTCTGTCTGTTAATGAGATGGTATAACGATTTACAGGTTTAACCCTGTACTTACGCCCACAAAGGGAGGGTCATGTCAGAGCCCTTAAAAGCCTTGTCAAAACACCTCCAGAGTCATCAGCAGCTGAGTCAAATTGTCCTGGTTTTAATGCCTCTTCTTTGAAGCTGTGTCTGGAATGCTTTGGGCAGTCTGGACGAGAGAACTGACATGCTTCATTGATCTACTGACAAGTGTGATGTTCCTTATGTGAGCTACATTCCATAGCTCTGTACTTCAGCATGTCTTTTCTGACTGCACTGTTCTTTGTCCTGTTCTGCACTCTATAGGGGCATATTTCCCCTGAGAGGTGCAATCCTGCTGGGGGTAGCACAGGCTCAAAGCAGAGGCTTCGCAGCTGGCTGTACTATGGCTTTGTGTAGCTAAACCTGTGACAGATTTCTTTAAATAAATAAATATTTTTATTTTTATTTTTTGCAAAAATTTTAAACAAGATAAGCTGTGCGACAATGATCAGAGAGGCATGGAATATGGGACACGGAAAAATAATGGCTGTCAGACATTGTGTGATCTGGAGCCAAATTCCACAAGGGAAGAAAAATAAGCTGAGTTCAATTAATTTCTGGAAGCACAGGAACCATATGAGCCTAGATGTTATAAAGGTCCAAACTAGATGTGTGCTTTTGCCTGGATGTCAAAGATCTGCAAAGCTCTGTGCAGACACTACCAAGGCAATTCTACCGTTAGTACAGTTTGTCACCATAATGTTGCTGGCTGAACCTCCAAAGAAGACCACTGCTGCTGTATATGTACACAGATAAACAACACAAGACTTTGGGTATACTGGCTAACTCACACAGAAGCTGACCGTTTGTAATGTTTGCACTGAGGAAACACTGCCCTCTGGTGTCAAGGGAGTGTAAGCATAAATAACACCAGGCACTATAATATTATTCAGCTTGAAAATTGACGAGTTGCTTAACAACTGAAATCTCTGCTATGACCAGCACAGCTGTTTTAAAGCTTCCTATTCTAAGCCAGTTTCAGCTTGATGAAATCAAGAAGGTGGACTCTGAATGCTGAAGGAACAGTGTCTGCTGTGTGCAGTTTATAAGCAGAACTTTCCAGAAACATCCATCACCTTAACCGCTTATTCCTGGTGAGGGTCACAGGGAAACCTGGAGCCCATCCCACAGCACATAGGGCACAGGGCAGGGGACACCCAGGGTGGGGCACCAACCCACCACAAGGCACACACACACACACCAATCAACCTAACCTGCATGGTTTTTGGACTGTGGGAGGAAACCAGAGCACCCAGAGAAAACCCACCAAGC